>JAQFVV010012470.1:4703529-4930710 GCA_028023455.1 Epiperipatus broadwayi
ATATATATAGTATTCAATTATTTAAAAAAAAAAATTTTTTTTATTCTTTTATATATACAGAGATTTATATGTATAGATTTATTATTATGAATAAGCAGTTCTTTTTGTGATTTATTATATAATATTTTTATTATTAAATAATATGTGTTAAATTTATTTAACTTTCATTTTGTTAAAATAGAGTAAGTCAGAAAGGTGTGAAATAAGGATTGTTAGATAAGGAGATAAAAAAAATGTACACGTGTGAAACAATGAATAGATCTGTACAAACACAAAGATGCTTTTACACTTATTTCTGATTGCTATAGATGGCCAGCTTTGTTGTTATCTGTATCTTAAAATTATTTTTACAAAAGAGGTGCTTTGATGTAGATAACGATCAATTATAAGTTGTCATTGATTGTGACCGTCAAACTTGTGAAGCTTTGATTTTTTTTTTAAGATAAAGATTTCCAGATGTTTTTTTTTCTTTGGTTGAAATTCGCGATATAAATGATTAAAACAATTTTTTTAATCAGTCAGTCTTAAATTTTTTAAAGAGATGATCAGTCAGTTATAAATTTTTTAGAGAGATGATCAGTTAATCATTAATTTTTTTAAAGAAGAGTCAGTCATAAATTTTTTTTAGGGTGAGAGTCACTCAAATTATGATTATTATTTTGAGACTCAACTCAGTCGGTCCTTCCTTGTTATTATTCTTAAGCAGAAAGGTAAGCGGGGATTTTTTTTTTTTAAAAGAGAGTGAAGCTTTAATTTTTTTTTTCACTCCTTGAAAGTTGAAAAAAAAGAGTAAATGAAATGTGCGTTTATATAAAGCAATTTTCAAGCAATATTAAAGAAGAGGAGAGAAATGGAACAAGATTGAATTTATTATAAGTTAGTAATAATTATAAAAATGATATTAACATATTTGGTTATGCAAAATACAATGCCTCTGCATTGCTAAACCATTTTTTTCTGCTTCCTGATTAATACAGAATGAGTCAAAATCGCTGATCTGTCTATGAAATCATGTATCCAGTAATAACCAACAAAATTATAGATTTTGAAGCCAACCACACAAGCTATATGGAATGCTTTGTTTCTAGTTCCTTGCTTATTAAAAGCTCATTACCTTCAAATGAATGGAGAAGAGGAAATAGGAGGAAGAGAAAATCCATAACAGCTATGTAGAACCAAGTTTGAAGCCATAAATCAAATTTTTGTTGATTTACCTCAATCATCTAAAGTGTCGACAGCAATTATTTTTTTTAAAGAAGAGAGACAAGCAAATCCACTGGTACCTACTTATTCAAAGTACTTATAATAACTTTTTTTTAAATGGTAGAAGGAAGCCAATCAACAGTGAATAATAATGGAATTGAAGAAACAAGCAAAGTCAATTGATTCAGCATTATCTTAAAAGTATCTGCAATAACTTTCTTTTTTTTTGTTGTTGTTGTTGGTGAGCAAAGAAAAAGCAGTCTAAAATTCAAATTCAGGACATTAATAAGAAGTAAAAAGTAGACGGGTAAATATGAACTTTCTTTAACCGATTTTATTCTTTTACTTATTAAAAGTAAACCTTAATTTACTGGTCAAAGCAATTTTCTTTTTTGATACAGAAACATTAAAGACTTGTTTATCTATAGTTATTTGCAATATCTCACAACATAGCACAAACATAGTTTAAATCTTTAAACTTAAATTTTTCATTATTTTTTTTTATTATATATTGTAATGTTGAAATGTTTTTTTTTTTAATTGTTCTTCAGTTGTTAATGATAATGAGCAACCTATAGATATATGCATTTATAATGTTTTTTATTTTTATTTTATCTTGTTGCATATTAAAAAGTTAATATATGTATTTTATTTTCTTTCGCTATAAGGTTGCAAAAGAAGAAAGAAAAAGATATTTTTATATATGTAATTTTTGGGTATACATTTTAAACATATATGTTAACATTACCGAATGCGTGAATGTGTAACTGCTTATCCAAACACATTAAAGAATAGGTTATATATGATTAGTTTAAAATAGTAAATTGAAAAATAGGGCATTACATTTGAATGGAAATGAAATGACATATACAAGTTACACCTGAAATTTATTTTATGATATGATAAGTAAGAAAAGTCTTAAATAAGCATTTATAGAATATGTATTTTTTTCTAATATTGATTTAAGTCAGCTTATTTTGAGATATCAAGAAAGATGACAAACCTATATATATTAAGTTTATTTGCTTATACTTATATAAATTTTTATATTAATAAAGCCATTTATTTAATTGTCGATTTGACTTTAAAGAAGGAAAGAAAGAGTAGTAGTGTTAATAAAATATAATTATATATCTTAATTGGTTTCCGAGTTATTATTAAGAATATTGTGTTTTTGTTTTTTTTCTTAATTCTATCATTTTAATTCAGCATCATTGCTAAAATTCAGCATCATTGCTCGCAGTTATTAAGTATTACTATTTATATATATTGAGCAATCACTTGCAAATATTAAGCATCCGCAAAATAATAGGTAAACTAGAATGTTGATATTTAAGTATTTAAGGATTATGCTTGAGAATAACCAAATTTTGATAATTATAGTTCAACATAGAAAGCTAAAATTGTGTTGTGTCCATGAATTTAGATCATCCTCATCAAAGATGGATATCATGTTATTAGTTAAAAAAATGTTTCAAATAATACTATATAAAAGTTATGATCGCCATCAATCATCATTAATAAATTATAATCATTAAATTTAATGTTTAGCGTAATGAATATATTTTAGTAAATAGGGGTTTATAGAAAATTGAATATTATGCAAAGATATTCATGATGATCAATCATCACCATTAGTATTATTAAATCCCAGTATGAAATATGATAATTTTAATAGATGCCTATAAGTCTATAAAGATGAATTTATTGTTGTGAGTTTATTGATAAGCCATGGCTGGTATCATCATCACTATTATAATCATTATTATGATATCACTATTATTATCATTATTATGATATTATTATCATCATCATCATTATTACCTTTATTGTGATAAATAATTTAGTTAAATGGCTATCAATATCAATAATGGTCTTCACATGCTTGTTTGGAAGCCATTAATAGGATTATACAGGTCTGTTCATCAATATACGCTAATGAGCTAGCAATGTCTATAAGAATCTTTGATCTATGGTATAAACTTTGGTAATATTGGGATCTTGTAATTTTATCAATATAGATAAAATGTAAGTATGTCATTTTTGTTCAATAGTCATCCAAGTCATGTGTAATAAATATGTACTGAATGAGTTTGAACTCAAGTACACTATAAATAGATACTTATCTAGATTGAAAACAATCTAGTGGCGCTCATGGGAAAACACATGTACTTAGTTAAACTGAATAAAGAGTGATACCATCCCTTTCCAACTTCATAATATTAGTTTTATAAAATATATTTTTTTATAAGTTGTCATGAATAGCACCAGGGTGTGCATATGACCATGAATGGTCTTATATATTTGGAAAGGATAGGAAGGATTCTTTGTTAGAACCTAGTATTGGAGATAAGCATAAGGCACTCCAGAAATCTCACAGTGGGTACTTTTATTCAGTTGCTATGTTTAATATTATTTTTATTAGATGACAATGTCCAGTATGTTTTATTGTTCAAATGACTCCCCCAATATATAAATAAATACCAAGAATCTTTAATGCTGATATTTTCTTTGTCTATGCTATGATGAATTGAAATAGCTACAAATTATAATTACAAATACATATTTATATTAATTGATAAATATTGTTACAAATGGCGAATAATAAAAAATTGTTACAAATGGCGCACCAACTAGGGCTCGAAATAAGCCAAATAATGGCTTGAAATACCCCACATACATGAGAGATGGGTAGTATATAGTGATGACAGATGTATAGTTTAGAAAAAAAAAAAGAAAAGAAAAAGAATATTTTTTTTCTGTGCAATTTTTTTTATTATTAGTGTATACAAATATTTTGGCCTGATGTGTAGATGATGATGATTACTGTTATTGCATTTTTGATGATGATAAATGAATACAGTCATTATAGAGCTTAGTTTCAATTTTTAAAATAAAATGATATCACAACTTATAATGTGTTAAAGTTAATAACACTGTTTTTTTTTTATATATATATATTTTGCTTATCAATTAAGTAAGCATAGAAATATTAATAGCCTTGAAGTGGGGAATAATAATTTTGTTCATATTTGAAAAGTTTGTGTTATAGAAAATTTATGATTTTGGAGGTTGGATTGGATATTTGATTGTTGGAGTTTGGTTGGTTGTGTTACGGTTGTGGTGATGGATGGAGAATTTTTGTCATTGCCTTGAGAATGTGATGTATTCATGCCACTGGTGATTGATTTATCTCATTCACTGCTCCAACCCAGATTATAATATCAGTTGTTTTATCATGAAGCAGTTAACAGTAGGCCTGTCATGATTTCGCCTCTAAGACTCAGAGAGAGCAAGGCATAATTTTTCTGATACATAATATTTCGCCTCTAAGACTCCAGAGAGAGCAAGGCAGTATTTTGTTTTACTGATATATAATTGTTGCCTCTAAGACTTTAAAAATAAGCAAGGCAGTATTTGACAAATTAAAGCCCCTAAGACTTGGACGCAAGCAGGGAAATGCAACAGTGTTTGCAATAAACTATTATGGGTTGTAGTAGCTTAGAGTGATTGAATTGGGGTGATCATCTGAGTGTTCATGGAGCATTGTGTGCTTTAAGTGCAGTGATTGAATTCTTTTGTCTATCTCATGATTGTGAATTGCTAATCATTCTTTTGGCTGTCAATATCTGTCAGATCTCTAGAAGGATAGATGAGTATATAAATGACTTGAGACATGAACTCTGTTATAAATCTAGCACATATGTTATATAAGTAATTTTTTTTTTTTGCTTAGTGTATTAAAAAGGGCATAGAGAGAGTTAAGTTTTATAAAAGCATGAAAAACTAGATATATGATGGCATAAAAAGGACACACCAATACAGAGATAGCTTTTTTTAAATAAATGTTTTAAATAGTACTATGACCTCATACTTTATCAATCATATATAGGTAAAGGAAAAAGAGTGATGATGGAGGTTAAGTTAATTAAAGGCACTAAAGATATAGATAGATTGATGGGGAGAATTATGGCTGAGAAAGAGTGGTTAAAAATTTTAAGGTATATGAGGATAGATAAAGGTGTTTGACTCTGGATGTATAGGAAATCAGGGAGCAGAACAATAAATCAGAACAGAATAAATCAGAATATACTAAATCAAACAGAAATAAGTAATATAAATATTTTATAAATTTATGATGGAGCCAGAAAAGGAATTAACTATTGAGGGAATGGAAGTAGAGAAGCAAAGCCCTCCAGAGTGGTTGCAAATTGTGATGGCACAATTGAAGGAAATGAATGAGGGCATGAAACAAGAGATGAAGGAAATGAATGAGGGCATGTAACAAGAGATGAAGGAAATGAAACACGAAATAAATCAGAAATTTGATAATAAATTTGATCAACAATCACAAGAGATAAATCAGAAATTTGATGAACAATCTCAAAGGCTAGATAATAAACTAGAACAACAAGCTCAGGAAATGAAGCTAGATATAGGTCAACAATCTAAAAAAATTGAGAATATTGAAATAGAATTAAAAAACAAATGGCAAGAGTTTGATGACAGATGTGACATAAGATATAAGGAACTTGCCGATAAATTTACAACAAGTCAAGAAAGTTGGGAGAAAAGTTTTAGTGTCGTAAAAGAAGAGTTGGTAGCTGTACAAGAAGGATATCAGAAAATGATCAACAAAAATGAAAGCCTTAAAATAGCTCAAAATAATTTCAAAGAAAGTGTAAGCAATGAGATTAATACTTTAAAATTAGAGGTAGCTGCTGTACAGAAACAGTTAAAAGTCGAATATAAAGATCTGGGAAAAAAGCAAGGTAAATCCGATCATGAGCTAAAGAAAGTACAGAAAGAGGTACAGAGTATAGGGGAGCAAATGATAGGGACCACAAGAGAAGAAATAGAAAGCTTAAAACAAAGTGTAATAGAATTAGAAGTCAAAAGCCAGAAGGATCAAGTTGACTTTAATGAAAAGCTGGAAAATCAGTAGAGAAACCCTAGTGGAAAGAGCAAGGAACAACTTGCAAGGAATGGCTAAGAAAAGGATTGCTAAAGGTCCAAAGAAACCCACTCAGTTCAAAGTAGGCGATCATGTCCTTGTTAAAACTCCTCATGTTAGCGACCCGCAGAAGCATACATTCAAAAAGTTTTATA
Organism: Epiperipatus broadwayi; assembly: GCA_028023455.1. NCBI lineage: Eukaryota > Metazoa > Onychophora > Udeonychophora > Euonychophora > Peripatidae > Epiperipatus > Epiperipatus broadwayi. The sequence continues at coordinate 4,709,842 of JAQFVV010012470.1, forward strand.
ATATATATGAAGGGCCATTCATGCTCAAGGAAAGAAAGGGGGAAAATGCATTTGTACTAGAATCGTCAGAAGGAGTAAAAGGCACATATAATGTACGTAGCCTAAAACCAATGGCACTCATGACCTAAGCAATTTTTTTATATTCAAAATTTTTTTTTTGTTTGGGTGTGAGGCAAATGTAGATATATATAGTATTCAATTATTTAAAAAAAAAAATTTTTTTTTTATTCTTTTATACATACAGAGATTTATATGTATAGATTTATTATTATGAATAAGCAGTTCTTTTTGTGATTTATTATATAATATTTTTATTATTAAATAATATGTGTTAAATTTATTTAACTTTCATTTTGTTAAAATAGAGTAAGTCAGAAAGGTGTGAAATAAGGATTGTTAGATAAGGAGATAAAAAAAATGTACACGTGTGAAACAATGAATAGATCTGTACAAACACAAAGATGCTTTTACACTTATTCCTGATTACTATAGATGGCCAGCTTTGTTGTTATCTGTATCTTAAAATTATTTTCACAAAAGAGGTGCTTTGATGTAGATAACGATCAATTATAAGTTGTCATTGATTGTGACCGTCAAACTTGTGAAGCTTTGATTTTTTTTTAAGATAAAGATTTCCAGATGTTTTTTTTTTTCTTTGGTTGAAATTCGCGATATAAATGATTAAAACAATTTTTTTAATCAGTCAGTCTTAAATTTTTTAAAGAGATGATCAGTCAGTTATAAATTTTTTAGAGCGATGATCAGTTAATCATTAATTTTTTTAAAGAAGAGTCAGTCATAAATTTTTTTTAGGGTGAGAGTCACTCAAATTATGATTATTATTTTGAGACTCAACTCAGTCGGTCCTTCCTTGTTATTATTCTTAAGCAGAAAGGTAAGCGGGGATTTTTTTTTTTTAAAAGAGAGTGAACGCTTTAATTTTTTTTTTCACTCCTTGAAAGTTGAAAAAAAAGAGTAAATGAAATGTGCGTTTATATAAAGCAATTTTCAAGCAATATTAAAGAAGAGGAGAGAAATGGAACAAGATTGAATTTATTATAAGTTAGTAATAATTATAAAAATGATATTAACATATTTGGTTATGCAAAATACAATGCCTCTGCATTGCTAAACCATTTTTTTCTGCTTCCTGATTAATACAGAATGAGTCAAAATCGCTGATCTGTCTATGAAATCATGTATCCAGTAATAACCAACAAAATTATAGATTTTGAAGCCAACCACACAAGCTATATGGAATGCTTTGTTTCTAGTTCCTTGCTTATTAAAAGCTCATTACCTTCAAATGAATGGAGAAGAGGAAATAGGAGGAAGAGAAAATCCATAACAGCCATGTAGAACCAAGTTTGAAGCCATAAATCAAATTTTTGTTGATTTACCTCAATCATCTAAAGTGTCGACAGCAATTATTTTTTTTAAAGAAGAGAGACAAGCAAATCCACCGGTACCTACTTATTCAAAGTACTTATAATAACTTTTTTTTTAAATGGTAGAAGGAAGACAATCAACAGTGAATAATAATGGAATTGAAGAAACAAGCAAAGTCAATTGATTCAGCATTATCTTAAAAGTATCTGCAATAACTTTCTTTTTTTTTGTTGTTGTTGTTGGTGAGCAAAGAAAAGCAGTCTAAAATTCAAATTCAGGACATTAATAAGAAGTAAAAAGTAGACGGGTAAATATGAACTTTCTTTAACCGATTTTATTCTTTTACTTATTAAAAGTAAACCTTAATTTACTGGTCAAAGCAATTTTCTTTTTTGATACAGAAACATTAAAGACTTGTTTATCTATAGTTATTTGCAATATCTCACAACATAGCACAAACATAGTTTAAATCTTTAAACTTAAATTTTTCATTATTTTTTTTTATTATATATTGTAATGTTGAAATGTTTTTTTTTTTAATTGTTCTTCAGTTGTTAATGATAATGAGCAACCTATAGATATATGCATTTATAATGTTTTTTTATTTTTATTTTATCTTGTTGCATATTAAAAAATTAATATATGTATTTTATTTTCTTTCGCTATAAGGTTGCAAAAGAAAAAGAAAAAGATATTTTTATATATGTAATTTTTGGGTATACATTTTAAACATATATGTTAACATTACCGAATGCGTGAATGTGTAACTGCTTATCCAAACACATTAAAGAATAGGTTATATATGATTAGTTTAAAATAGTAAATTGAAAAATATGGCATTACATTTGAATGGAAATGAAATGACATATACAAGTTACACCTGAAATTTATTTTATGATATGATAAGTAAGAAAAGTCTTAAATAAGCATTTATAGAATATGTATTTTTTTCTAATATTGATTTAAGTCAGCTTATTTTGAGATATCAAGAAAGATGACAAACCTATATATATTAAGTTTATTTGCTTATACTTATATAAATTTTTATATTAATAAAGCCATTTATTTAATTGTCGATTTGACTTTAAAGAAGGAAAGAAAGAGTAGTAGTGTTAATAAAATATAATTATATATCTTAATTGGTTTCCGAGTTATTATTAAGAATATTGTGTTTTTTTTTTTTTTTGTCTTAATTCTATCATTTTAATTCAGCATCATTGCTCGCAGTTATTAAGTATTACTATTTATATATATTGAGCAATCACTTGCAAATATTAAGCATCCGCAAAATAATAGGTAAACTAGAATGTTGATATTTAAGTATTTAAGGATTATGCTTGAGAATAACCAAATTTTGATAATTATAGTTCAACATAGAAAGCTAAAATTGTGTTGTGTCCATGAATTTAGATCATCCTCATCAAAGATGGATATCATGTTATTAGTTAAAAAAATGTTTCAAATAATACTATATAAAAGTTATGATCGCCATCAATCATCATTAATAAATTATAATCATTAAATTTAATGTTTAGCGTAATGAATATATTTTAGTAAATAGGGGTTTATAGAAAATTGAATATTACGCAAAGATATTCATGATGATCAATCATCACCATTAGTATTATTAAATCCCAGTATGAAATATGATAATTTTAATAGATGCCTATAAGTTTATAAAGATGAATTTATTGTTGTGAGTTTATTGATAAGCCATGGCTGGTATCATCATCACTATTATAATCATTATTATGATATCACTATTATTATCATTATTATGATATTATTATCATCATCATCATTATTACCTTTATTGTGATAAATAATTTAGTTAAATGGCCATCAATATCAATAATGGTCTTCACATGCTTGTTTGGAAGCCATTAATAGGATTATACAGGTCTGTTCATCAATATACGCTAATGAGCTAGCAATGTCTATAAGAATCTTTGATCTATGGTATAAACTTTGGTAATATTGGGATCTTGTAATTTTATCAATATAGATAAAATGTAAGTATGTCATTTTTGTTCAATAGTCATCCAAGTCATGTGTAATAAATATGTACTGAATGAGTTTGAACTCAAGTACACTATAAATAGATACTTATCTAGATTGAAAACAATCTAGTGGCGCTCATGGGAAAACACATGTACTTAGTTAAACTGAATAAAGAGTGATACCATCCCTTTCCAACTTCATAATATTAGTTTTATAAAATATATTTTTTTATAAGTTGTCATGAATAGCACCAGTGTGTGCATATGACCATGAATGGTCTTATATATTTGGAAAGAAGGATAGGAAGGATTCTTTGTTAGAAGAACCTAGTATTGGAGATAAGCATAAGGCACTCCAGAAATCTCACAGTGGGTACTTTTATTCAGTTGCTATGTTTAATATTATTTTTATTAGATGACAATGTCCAGTATGTTTTATTGTTCAAATGACTGCCCCAATATATAAATAAATACCAAGAATCTTTAATGCTGATATTTTCTTTGTCTATGCTATGATGAATTGAAATAGCTACAAATTATAATTACAAATACATATCTTTTATATTAATTTAATAAATACCAATACATATTGATATTAATTGATAATAAAAAATTGTTACAATATATATATATATATATATATAAAAACATGATTGAATTAATTTTTTTTTCTTGTTCTGAGCAGTTTAATGTAGTGGAGAGCAGAATATATTCAAAAGCTAAAAATTTCTGGATTAATTCCAATTAAGGTTAAAAATAAATAAATTTCAGTTTAGTAAATTGAAAGGACTTATAAACTTTGATACTTTTTGTCAAATGACTTCCAGAACAAGTGGTCATACTTAGGTTTACTTAATGATCAAGATTATTTATTTCTATTGTTCTCCCATGGACTCTTTGATTATTGTTCTATGGTGCAAACTAGTTCACCTACACAATTCATAAACTGAAAACAGATATGGAAACTAGATATCGACTTGAAAATGATGCATAAAATATATATATATATATAAAAGAAAAACAATTGTCTTTCATTTCTAGTTTTTTTTAAGTCAGGAAATAAAAAAAAACCCATCTGACTTGATAAACATTTTGAAGAATTAAATATCAAGATCAATGATTAAAGTGCAGTTAATGTATGAATAATGAAAAAGTACACAAATATATATAAAATAATGATATAGAATATTCCTACAACATATTTTAACATACCTTTCCTTTAATTAAAGATTCTTCACTAACTCCTTGGCCACGATGACCTATGCCATTGCTAACAGGAACCCTACGAATAGCTGTATTTTGTAAATAGAACGGAAGATGCACAATTGTGCGTAAATAATCATGACCATTAATATTTGTATCATGAAAAACTCGATGGAGATTTTCTTGAATAGCTTTAATAATAATATGAGGATCAATGGCAAGAATCGTAATAAATGGAGCATTGACATCAGAAAACAAAAGTTTAACGATATCCAAAACCTATGGAAATCATAATAAACATTAAACCAACAAAAATCTGTTAATCCACATTCTGAAATTAAAAAAATAAAACCCAAACATGTGTACATAAAGCATTTTCAATTTATACTAAAAAATAATTCTTAAAAAAAAAAAAAAATTGCATTAACTAAAACAGTGGTCTTCAACCCTTGGTCTGGACTGGTGCCGGGCCGCAGGTTTTTTACCGGTCCATGATAGACTGGCAGGAAAGTTTGTAATAACAAAATAATAAGAGCTTAAATTTTAATATAAACAATTTTTATTTATTTTTTCATCTCATTTTTACCCAATTAAAAAAAAAGAAACAGAACAAAAACAAAATCTAATCAATCATACATAAATTAATTTGTTTTTCTAGTTATCACAGATGTTTATGGGGGGGGGGGGGGTAGAATTAAATTTTTTATTATTTTTCTAAAAAAATTCAAAATTAAAAAAAAAGTTTTTTATTATACAAACTCCATATATATATATATAACTCCAGCTTGTATATTTAACATTGTTGTTTTGATCAGTTATAATAATTATGCTTATCTAAGGCTAAGCAGTTTACATCTTTAAGAAAATTTATCTATAGACTTCTGCCGTTCCGCAAAACCTTATCCTTATTTTTGCCGGTCCGTGAAACCTTATCCTTATTTTTACCGGTCCACAGGTATGAAAAGGTTGAAGACCACTGAACTAAAATAGAATATCAAAAGACAAATTAACTCAAAGGGGGGAGGGATACATAAATAAGAATAGGATTAGAAAAATACCTAAATTGACCACCAAACTTCTATTATTCGTGAATTAAGTTCTTTTACTCTAAAATTTGATATAAGATTATTATATAAGAGTAACTCAATAACTTAAATGACTTCACAAACCAAAATAATTGTATTTCCTAATTATTATGTACTAAAATATATGTTTGACTCATATCAAAGGAAATTGAATTTATTATAAAGAAAGATTGAAACCATTATTTATTTTGTAAATAAGATTCTACTGCCAGCTGTTTAATGTATGAATAATAATAAATAAGACAGTTTATGGAAAGCAGAACTGTAAAGTATCAAAAAATGCAAACAAACAAACCTGGTAATAGGAAACAATTAAAATTAATGCCTACGATTGTTGACATAATAACAATATTTAAATGTTAATGATTATAAAGTTTAATATAGCATTAGATGAGAAGAATACATTCTGCTATAATAAGTGTCCTAAATAGAAGAAATTTGTTTTGATATTGTTGTTATAATGATATTAAATATTATAATACTTGTTTTCATGCTAAAGACAAGAGAAATCTGAAAAACTCTAAAACATATACAATAGCTATTTGCTATATTTCTTAAATCTAAGCTTCTACAAAATAATGATAGCCTAGAACTCCTTAACATTGCATTATGATTATACTTTTAATCTGTTTATTATAATACAAAAAGTAAAATGTAAGGAGAGAGCCTAGGGAAACATGTTTTGAGAAATGATTCAGACAGCAGCTACATTTTACTCTTATTATATTATTCAAGGTAATAATTTTGAACTCTACACCATAAGATCTTTCATCATCAGTAATTCATTCTTTATTCGACTTTAGAACCATTTATAATAAATTTGAGTAACCAATGGACAATAGATGGCAAAGCTGTTAGATTGCACTCTCAGATTAATTTCTGATTCATGGCTTTCATCAATGAGATGTTTAGACTTAATGCAAAACTATTCACCCAATAGCCACTTTTTACTTCTTTATATCATCAAGCCAAAAAGTTGAAGTTTAATAACATTAGGATTTTAAATTCAAATCATATTTGCTTATGTAGTTATATTGGTTTGATACTTGGCCAGCAATTGTTATAGCAAGATCTTAATCAACATATTTTCTTTAAACATATTTCTTCCTTGGCCAAGGGATGATCCACCCAGAAATGGGCAAACCCCTAATTTCGACTCTCAAAAAGTCTATAACATAGCCTGATTACATTTTCAAAATATGTATAGTAAATTCACCTTCAATAGAATATGTTTATTCATTTTTATTAAAAAAAAAATTGTGTCATAAAAAAATATGTTGCTTATAATTCCCATGGATAAAACTTCTATTCACAATGATATCATTTGTTTTAATGATGCGTGCAATTTTCAGATAAAATATTTTATCTATTTACCGTTTGACAATGAACTTAACAAGATTATATAATTAGAGCATGGATATTCTATATTTACAATGATTCCCAAACCAGGGTGTTCAAAATTGCAAATAATCAAGTTTCCTTGATGATACCCATAATATATCAACTAGCATAGTAGCAGTGCGTAGTTCCTGTGCAAGTGTTTATATATTGAAGTTGTAATAATCCTGGATACATTTTTGTCAATAATTAAAAATAAAATTTCAAACATTTTATTTTATTTTTTTATTGTTTGACAATTAATTCTTTTACGTTAGCTATATTATAACAAACAAAAAGTTTATATGGAAAATCATACATTTCGGATAACAATAATAATATTGTAATTAAGATTTTGCTATGATTAATAAATATTGCAATAACAAACATTAAAATAGATAATTTCATATCATTTTTACAATCTTTTATTTTGAACCTCTAAAAATAATGGTCTTCATCTATATCAGATAGATACGAGTTGACCTGCCACTGTCCATTCCTGGTATAAATCAATAAAACATTCACATGGATTTCTCTAATTACATTTTTAACATATATTTATAAAAGCAGATTCATTTTCTTTATTTTTCTCTAGAGTCATTTATTGTAAGTTTGAAAAATAAATGGATACTAGATGATATTGTCTAATTTCTGTTTAATGCCTTTGTTAATGAAAATTATATGTTAAATGGTGTGTAAGAAAAGTTAAATAATATTTTGTTAGTATATGAGATCTTCATATTCATACCTACATATACTGCATTAAAAACAATTTAATCTACTTTAATTTACATATTAGCATCTATATGTTTTACCTGCAATACTTTTTCCTGTTCGCAACTATCTAAACCATCAACAATCACTACTAAACGAGTCTGAATTTGCAAAAAGGCATCAATACATTTCACCTTATGTGCCATGATATCAACTTCTGATTTTAAAATCTAAATAAAACATAAGAGTAGTTAAATATATATGTAGGTATTATACACAATGAAATTTTAAAATAAACATTGTTTTAATACAAAAACAACATACATTTATATACAAATAAAATACTATTAATCTAAGCTTGCATGGTTTTCAAATTTAGCTTGCCAACAAAATTGTGAAAGTGATTTTTATATTCCCAAGTGTGCCAGACTTCAGCAACAAATACAAATAATAATTATTATTAAATCTTGAGTAACCACATATTAAAAAGAACAATAATAAATATTCTAATATATATATATATATTGTAACTGGACGATCCTTTTCTCCATGAGAGGTGTATCTAACTATGGTCACTCATTGGGCTTTCAAGGTTGAGCGTTAAACATAAGGAGAGTCAGTTGGTTGATGATTTACTTAAATTTTGTGAAGTGATCCCATGATTATTACTGACCGAGTGAGATGGAATTCACACTCTTATAACTTCCTTTACTTCACCTCTTCTTAATCAAACTCAGGAATTGGGCTTTCAAGGTTGAGCGTTAAACATAAGGAGAGTCAGTTGGTTGATGATTTACTTAAATTTTGTGAAGTGATCCCATGATTATTACTGACCGAGCGAGATGGAATTCACACTCGTATAATTTCCTTTACTTCACCTCTTCTTAATCAAACTCAGAAAGAATATACATGTACTATATTTCAAGGTGTGGTTATTTTGTGTCTGACATGTGAATTGGATATGTGTATGGTGTGATTAATTAGAAAATAGATAAATAAGATGACAAACAACCAGTTTAATTTAATATTGAATGTTCAACAAATTTATTCTAATGACGATTTTAATTCAAGATTGTTTTATAACAAAAATAGTATGCATGCTTATCATATAATGGTTGTATAGGTATGATCTTCCTTTGTTTGTATTCATCAAGTATTAAATCACCCAAACCTTTGATCCCTGCGAAGGATGGTCATTCACCATTCTAATTTAATAATTTTAAATTAACAGAGAAAACAATTTAAAATTATCCTAACATTTAAATCTTCACTTTCTAAATTTCCCATCATTATTTTGTCGTTAATTTTCGATCCATTTGAAGGCATTTTGTGATGTGTTGAAGATTGCTTTTAGACTCTGAGGCCCCCCCACACACACACACATTCTGGTGTATTATAGATCTATGATAGAACAGATCAATTCAAAGTTTTAGTCATGCATTCTGAATAACAAACAATTAATAACTAAATTAATTGAACACAAGCATCAAATACTGTAATTGTCAGAGTGTGAGCAATTATTATTGTATAAAGCAAAGTTTCACCTCTCAAATCCGTAGATTGTTGAGTCTGTTAGCAAGCAAGCTCAGAGATCTGCACCTATATTTTATTACTAAATGAAAATTTAATATTAGCATTGATGACTCCCCTTCCCTACAAACTAATTGATGATTGGATAGGTTGGCCATCTGTTTTCAAAAGAAAGAAATCAAAATAACAAGTAAAAATTAAAAAAAAATTATAGAAACATAATATGAAATATTAATCCAGTGTAGTCTAGCCACAGTTAAAAACTGATTCATATTGGAAAATGTCCGGATATCTTTGCCTTCAAAAAAGTTCTTTTTGTATTCGGTTGCCATTTGGATATTTGCGATGGGTTTTTATGAGAGATCTTTCCTGGATTGAGATATTTCCTTAATTGATCATAGCGTGTTGTAAATCTTTTCCTGGCATGGCTATCGGGATGTTGATTTTAATTAATACTTATATCGAAAACTCATGGTTGTATGACGAACAGTTCTATTCCCACAATGTTTTCTCACTTCCTAACCATGCATGATTTATTCTTTCCTAGCTTGTAACTTGGATTAGAAATATTAGTTTTAAGGAATTAGTGGTGGGTTTCTTTAGTCAATTTTCTCAGGTTGTGATTATAGTGGCTTATGAGTTTTGATGTTGAGGGTCGTTAAGATCACAAATAAATTACTTTTAGGACTTTACAAAGTAAGCTCTTTTGAAAATGTAATTTATTTGTCTTAGTTTTTGCCAATTTCTCTTTTCCTTCTGTTGTTATTTTTTTCTTTGGAGATATTTTATTTTCCAATAGCTATCAGTCTATGTTTTCGAATGATTGCTTTGAAATTGTATTTTAATTGAATACATGTTAACTGACCAATGACAAGTTTAAGTCTCAATTGAAGAAGAGAAGTTCATATCTATATTAGGTCATTTTTAAAAAAAATATGGTTATTCTATATTGTATCATATTTGCTTTTTTGATGTATTGGTTTAAGTTTATGCTTTTATTTGCATTGTTGACATTATTTTGATATTTGTAAAATTTTATACTGGATTAATAAACAAATAAATTTAATATTGTTATTTCTTTCTTTTGTTTTTTGAGGTTTTTGCTTGTGTGCATTTATGGGTTTGATTTTTAAAGTCAGTATTGTTATAAATATGGTTTTAATTGACAGATTCACATAATTATTAATACATAATTAATAGTGTATATTTGGTTTATTTAATTGTGTAGTTCTTGCTTGGTGTTATACATAAAGGGCACTGGTTAAGTGATTATTTTCCTACATTAAAATTTTATCTTTATTTAAATATTTAGTGAATTGTAAGGTGACACCTTACAATATAAATATATATATTGTAATCATCTGGGTTACATGGCACACAGCAACATAGTTGTATGAGTACACATATATATTGAACTGCCCACCTTCTTTATTTTATAATAACAATAGAAATGTATTATTATTCTTCCTTCATTAATAAACTATCTTATCTCTGAAGGTTTCTGGTCCTCAGGTAGAGTGAGCAATATCATTGGCAGCAAGCTACCAATAATATAAACACTCGGCTACTAAACTAAACACTGGCCAATCAAACACTTTATTTATTTTGAGGTAATTCCTTTAGGCGCCAGTTAATCATGAAATAATTACCATGTTTACTCGACCAGCAATGAATCTAGTACCTGAAATCCCAGCTAGCTCATCGAGTTGTAGCTGTCTTAAAAAAAATCTCCACCCACTCTAAAATTCTATTTTTAATAATGAAAATTTACTGTACAATAAAACTTTGGTGTCATTAAAAAAAAATCTTTATTTTAAAAAAAATACTCCCTATTCTTTTAGTTTTAACTTAATCACTTCTCAATAACAATTAAGTCTTTCAATTCCCACTTTACTAAACATATTATCTCATCATAAATGTGTATGTTCGTCTATCAACATAAATATTTCAATGACAGTTTAAATTTTTTTTTTAAAAAACAATTGTTTTGTCTTATAGTACAACTATGCACACTCTTTTCATTTGAATAAATATTTTAATACATTATAAATAACATAAAAAAAATACAGAACATATTGAATTAAAATTCACACAAACACACAATGAATAATTTTGAATAAAAGTTCAACAATGGAGCCAATATAATTTATACTTTAAAGATATTACTTTGTAAAATTAAAAGTTTTATTTATTTATCTATCACGGCTTAAAAATCAAGAATTGGAGAATAGGAAAAATGGAACATTACGTAGGATTTGAACTTGAATTGATGTGAGTACAACAAAATGTAGCTTCTGTAGAATATTGGTTCTAACCAGTTAGCGCTAAACTCCACGTAAATCTTTCCTTAATTTGTGAAATTATATGACACTCTTGGATCTCAGCATGGACACTCCGCTATTCCTTCGACTGCACCCGAATATGTTTTGCCCTTCGAACTATCTGCTGATGGTACTGCAGAGAAGGTTTCATCCAGCTGCATGATACAATGGATTCATAATAACTTCTACAGTTTTCTTTTGATTCTAAATTTTTATTTTTACTAAACTTGATTAATTTTAAATTTAATGATTTTAAATGAATCTATGAATTTCGATTCTATAAAATATTTTGAAATATTTTTAAAAAGAATGGAATATAGAAAAAGAACTTTTAACAATACAAAGTTCGCTTCTTTTTTTTTTTTATTCAGTGTTTTTTTTTATCTCGTGGATCCTCGTACATTTGACTTCACTCCGATTGGGCTTCTATTGTTTTTCTTTATTCCAAATTTTTATACATGCACACATTTAATTTTTTTTTATAAGACAAAACGAAATCCATTTTATTATTTTTATTACGAAATAATTAAAAGCAATATTAAATCATTTTTATTTCACTTTTTTTCTTCTAAAATCTTACCCTTTTTAAAATCATTTATCTTTTTTTATTTTTCTTTAACAATAAACCCCCCTATCTTAATCTTTTGTTTTTAATTTTCTTTTTCTTCAATTTTTTAAAACTTTTATTTTACTTTAATTTTCCCATTTTTATTTTTAAAGATGAAATTTACTAAATATTTTTACTCTTAAAGAATACTATACATTCGGTCACGATGTACCTTGGTACAATATATAAAGCAAAGGAAAAGAAGAAATAAACACAGACATTAATTTTTGTAGATATTTTCTACATTTCACTTGGAATAATATGACTGTAAAGGATTAAATAACTGATTTAAAATAAAATTTTGTTATAAATTAAACTTTTAAAAAGGTCTGAATAAATACAAATATTGTATTATTATTATTCTGATTTAGAAATTTAAAAACATGTATGGTATTTTTGAAAAATTTTAATTAGTTTAACAAAATTTCTATCTATTAGAAATCCCCTAAGTAAAAACATGTATATAACATTTTGATAAAAATTTCAAGCTTGTTTTCAAAAGGGATTAGAGAGATTAAAAAAACCCTCTGTTTTCAATCAAGGTATTGTTATCACCTCAGATGATTCTATAAAAGGACTGATAAAGAAATATCAGTTCAGTTTGGCTTGTAGTTTTTGTAAGAGCTGGCCAGAAGGCTTGGCTAATAATATTTTGAAAAGCAGAATAGCTAGCTGCAGGGTAGCTAGCAGAGGTGGACAGAGCTCTCATGAGACGTAGCTGAAGTCAAGGCAGAAGATCCAGCAGCAATATATCAGTTCAATGGTGGAGTTTGAATTCACATGGAGGAAAATGACCCACTTCTTTGTGTTGAAATTCATAGCCTTAAAAGTGTTCTGGAAGACAGCTTGCCAATCCTGGACAGAAGGAAGCTCATGGCATGCCAACAAATCACCTGAATTATACTTTCCTGATACTAACAATTATCTGGATTATAACTTGCTGATTATGATTTTCCTGAACTGGTCTCCATGAAGAGAAACCATCAGTTGATAAAGAAGTAGTTATATGTATGCTGCTGTGTCTATATCCAGAGAAGCACAGATAAACGTATATACAGTGAGTTGTATTTTTTTAATATTCCTTAAAAAAGGCATTTGAACTTAGTAACTTAAAGTAAAACACATAAGTAATTTGCTTGAGTAAAACATCTAAAAGAGAAACGATTTGCTATATATATTTTGTAAAGAAATTATTTTCATATTCCTTAGTGGGGATGACATTTTAACAACTGATAGATATATATAAAATAATATTAGTTTAAAATTGTTTATTAAATGAGAAAAAAAAAAGGTTTAAATTTATATTTATAATTTAAAAAAAAAAAAAAAAGTTATAATTAAGAGTCAATAAAAAGATTTCAAAAATATTTTAGACTAGAAAAGGAAAACATTTTAAATCAATCAACTGTCAAAAATTTGATAGTACTTATTTTAAAGAAAAAAGACTATAATCAGCAAAGAGAATTATTTATGAAAATAATCTTTAATAACTTTTATTATTGTGTCAAATTGAATATATGGTATAAACGATAGCGTGCACATACATTTCTATGTGCACACACATATATGTTAGTAGATATCTTCATCATTAAAATGTAACTTAAATTCTTAATCATTTATTATTTTATGATGATTGAAATATAGTCATAAAATGTACTGCACCCTGTGTGTGTGTAGATATATCAAATGCATGTCAGATAGACACATTTAGGTAAAAATTAAGGTAATTTTATTATTTTGATAAATACAAATGTTATATAGATAAATTAATATATTGCACATCTTTGCAAATTATATATATGTGTTTCAGTAAATCTAGTATATAAAATGTATAACATTTAACAGAAAGTTTAATCATTTATTGTATTTTTATATAAGTTAAGATTTTGATAATTATTTTGTAATAATTCAAATATGTTCAGAAATTACGAGCACACAAATATAGATCAATGCTTGCTAAATAGAACATGAAAAATTTTAGTTATTTTTAAAGGTTGTTGTCGATGAGCGGATATATCCCGATGGCGCTGTTTTCGCGCTAAAACACATAAAAATGCCATTTCTGCGGCCGACACCTTCGAACCTGAATTTTCTATAATACAACTTTTTTGTTGTGCTACAGATTGCAGGCCGCTACGTCACATCGCAGTACAACATGTATGTTTTACGCAGCAAATACATTTTCCGAATTCACACAGTTTATAAAATGATTACGGCTTGGAGAGAGGGTGTGTTTTTTTGAATTGGATGGAAATGTTTTCATTGGATTTTTTTTTATTTTAAAGTATTGAAATGTTCAGATTTTGTAAAGTAATAATTAACAGACTTTTTACACCGTAGTGTATTGAAGTTTTAAGTAGTAAATGTTGACGAGATATATGTATAAAGTTATTTGGAATTAGGTAACGAGTCAAGTAACGTACTGTTCGTAACATTCCACGAGACATTTTAAGATTGTACAGTGTGTATATTTTTGAAATAAAAAAAAAAGCGTTAACACAAAAATATCCAGTAAGAAAAGTACAATTGTACACTGTTTTTTTAAATGTCATAAAAAGCATATATTATAAACATTTTATATATATATATTTGTCGTTGTTTAAAAAAGTTTTAGTTTCTTTCTTTTCTCAGACTACTGTTATTCTTTGTTGAATATAGTTTACATTTATTGTTATCATTTATTTTATAGATGTTAGTAAAAAAAAATATTTACAAAAATACGATTTTGATATTTTTTATTATAACCATAAACCTAACCCTAAAACTAACCCTAAAACTAATCCTAACCCTAAAGGTAACCCTAAATGTAAACGTAACAAGTTTTACTTTTAGTTATCATTCTATTTGAAATAAAAACTAGCGGTAAACAACAAAAAAAAAAAAAAAGCCATAACTCCAGTAAAAAAATCTCCGATAGAAAATTGATTTTTTCTAATAAAAAGAAAACTAAAAAAGATGAATCAAATTGTAATTTGTTTATTTTATTTTACATTTATTATTATCATTTAATTTGTATACGTTAATAAAAAATAATATTTAAAATTAAGTAATATTTAAAAAAGACTATTTTCTTTTTGTTTTTACTTTCGCATTGCAAAAAACACAACAAAATGATTATAATTAACAGCCCGTGAATGATCATATTTTATAATTTTAGCATGATAACTGCGCCATCGAGTGGGATTTAGCAGCTATTCTACGACAACCTTTTTAAATTTTGTTAAATATCAATTGAAATGTTTTCATTGTATATTATAAAACACATGTCCATCTACAGATATATATATATGCATTTATAGAAACATATTAGCGTAATGCTGTTTTAAATATTAAGAAGTAATGTAATCAATAAAATAACTTGAAATTTGTATAATAATCTTGTAAATCATAATGTGATAACTTTTATTATTGTATATTATTCAAAATCAGAAGCCTGATTAATATTATTTATTTATTTTTTATTGTTAATAAACTTGAATTCAATTATTACAATTGCATTAAATCATCATTTCTTGTTCACTATAACAGTAATAAAGCTTATGTTCTCTGAACTAGATTTGTGCAATAACGGCTGATATATAAATGGGGATGTATATTAGTGCTTTTGGGCATCCAGAGATGATCAATCATCATCCTAAGTGGCACAAAAGAGAATATTCTTTAAAGCCCATGCACTACCTTTTATTTTAGTTTAGTCTTAGAAATGAGGTTTATAGTTGGCCAGAACATTAATGGTATTAAGTTACCAGAGCGTTGATGATGATCAGCATGTTTTAATATCCCAGCATTATTTTTCTGTTTTTTTATTATCATGTATTCTGATGAATGAGCACTTAGTTTGTGCTTCCAAATTAATGGTTAAATAATTGCCTCAAGCTGGAAAAGGTTCAATAGATAGCCTGGTCTACAGAAGACCCATTTCCAATCCAGTCACCAGATTTGACTGTTGATTTATATTTTTTATTGTTCAAATCCAGTCACAAGATGGATTGTTGATTTTATTCTGATGTATTTTGGTTGATCATTCATGATGATGAATGGTTATTTTGAATAGTACTTATTTTTACTTTCACTTATTGATAATGCTGGTGGATGTATAATTATACTTATGGTTGCTCTGAGAAGTAGCAGGCTGATCTCTCAGGTATCTATAGATCTCATGCTCTCCTTTTAATATATAAAATTATTAATATATTTTGATTATTAAACATTACTTTAATAATTAATTTGATATTTCATTTTAAATTGACTGGAAGTGATGATGATTTTGCCATCACCCAGTATGACCATAATCAATCTCCCTTTTATAACTACCCCATTACCCCATCTCATTACAATATATATATATCTGAAATAAGATTAAATAAAAAAAAACATTAGGGTAAATAAGCTTAACATGATAACATTTTTCAAAATGGATTTTGTTAAATTAAAGAGGAGTGATAATCTAATTAATTGTTAAATTTTTATTTATTTAATTTTTTGATTATATCAAAATAAATATACAGAATGTATAAATATGTAGTATATTCTATGCAGATGTTTTAAAAGAAACTTATAATAAGAGGGATATGAAGTATAATGCTGAATTATTTTTAATCTGAAAAAATCTGAAAAGATTCAAGAAACAAAGATAACAGATTTAAAATTATTGCATCAGTAATTCTTTTTTTTAAAAAATACAAATTTACATAAAGAAGCACGTACATCTCATACAAACATTGGAATAATATTCATCAAATAATAAACTCCAAATGCCATATACCATAATTATATTTAATGGCTGTGATTTATTTACAGTTATTAAATTAATACAAATATAATTTTACACATTTTTTGTCATTTTGACATAAAGTCATTAAGTTCACTGCCCAAAGGTATAGATAGTTTGTTCAAGTGATCACTTGATCATAGTAAGTGTAGTTTGGCACTTCTAACTCAATTCGAGCATATTGGAATTTTTTTATTTTTATATATGCATAACTTCAGATGTTGAGTTTTGCAATGTAAAAATTTAAATTATACAAAAATAAAATTTTAGAGCATAGGGTAAGCATCTAAAATAAATCAAAAAAATTAAAAATATAAAATTTTTCTTATCTCAACAATTTTTTTTTTTTTAAATTTCAGCACTAATTTAATTAAATATGAAAACTAAGAAAATTCTCCAATTATGCATTGGTAAATTTTTTTTCTTCTCATATGTCCCCCTTAAACATCTTTTCATATCTCTAGAGATAAGCATATACCAAATTGATGGAGCAAACAAGTCCACATACATTACTAGATAATTCATAAGATATATTCCTAAAGAAGTATTTAAATGAACATGTAAATAATGCTCATCTTTGTCAGATAAAAAATATCACAAACACGTAGTTGATGTAATCTTTTTCATATCAAGCAACAGCTTAACAATATAAATAGTAGCAAACTCTTTTGAAAATTTAAGCAAATATTAATTATACTAGCTACAATTTTGTATATAATATAATTTTAGTATATTATACACATTTATTAATAACAATATAAACCTATGAAATATTGTATTTGTTTATTTTTATGTAGTCTTTATACAGTTGTAATTAAAACAATTATTTTCTTTTAGTGTTTAACCCCTTCTCTTTTTAAACTTTCCTGTTTAAAATGCAGGTCCCTTTTTTTTTTTTCCATCTACTGATTCAATGTAATTCTTTTTAAAAGTTTATAAGATTAAAAAAAAAAATTCTTCTTCAGAGATTTCTTTCCCTTTTCATTACTAAACGAATGCAATAGTTTCTAAAAATTAATTGCAGCATTGATCATGAATTAAACAGAACTATTGAAATAAAATAGAAAAAATAACAAAGTAGTTCATTGGAATTAAATGTATTAATTTATAGATATTTAATGAATTTGTTTTCTTTAATTTTACTTTTAAATGTGTGTAAGTACTAATTTATTTATTAACAAAATTGCATAATAGTTAGGCATACATACTCTACTTTCATGTTAAAACATCTGCACTATATGTATTACAAAGATTATATATATATTCACTAATCTCAATAAATTTTGATATCTGTGAAGGCCTAGAACCAGATGTAGAGAAACTACTCTATTACCAAGATAGTAATAATAATCAATTGCACTTGTGACATTTAAGTAGAATACACAGATTGAGCCTTAATCTAGGGATCTTCAGTTATTGAGTATGTTATTCTATTACTATGCTAATCCACACAGAACATCAGAATGGTTTATCACCTCTTATAATCTAGATCAATCAGAATCTTTTTCTCCTTTGCTTGACTGTTGGACATTCCACTCATATCTAATCTATTATGAGACAGAATCTGAGCAATGACATTCAATAACCTCAGATAAATCAATAATAATACTGAAATAAAAAACAGAAATCAGATCATAAATTTATTATTATAAATGACAATATAATATTATTTAACTATCACATTTACATAAAATATGAAAATTGGTTATAAATAAATAGAGAACCTGCATAAATCCTTCCATTTTTAAAGTTTCAATATTAGCAGAAGCATTTAAAATGCGTCTCTTCTGTGACCAACACAATGCAATAAAGATATGTATCCATTTAAAACTTGTTCCAATAATTACTATACCAAGAATAGTTGCTATAGTAATTAGAAGTCCTTTGATAAGAGTATCATTTTTATCAAAGCTATTTGAACACAACATAATAATACCCACAATAGCCAAAATCAGCAATAGAAATACTATCAAAAAGTATGGGATACAGCAAATTCTTTTCCACCGCCAACTTGCAGATGTTACTGAAAAAAAAATACAGACAGTTTTAAGATTTATGACATTTTAAAAGAAAAACACTTTAATATAACTATCTATGAACAAGAACAGCTTTCTACTCTAACAATTATCTAGTGTAAGTTTGAATAATCAATGATTACCAGACAGAATTAGGTATGCATCCAGAAAACACTATTTTACTATAAAGCTAAAAATCTGAAATTCAAAAACTCTTAAGTTTTGAATCCAAGCTAATCTTCTAAAATAGTTATATAGATCAGACCCAGATCAGTAACTATACATTTTAGTTTCAATCTTTTCTAATTGCAGGCACTTTTTTTCCTTGGTTGAATGGTTAATAGTTAGTTGCTACTAATTTTTTTTTAGCTTTCTTCAATATGTTATAAACGAACATCTAGCAAACAATGGTTACTCAGGCTTACAAATAGATGGTTCTAAATAAAATGCTGATTTTGCCTGTAATCTTTTGTAATAAATTAAAGAATCGAGCAATGCATATATATATATATATCTACAGCCTATTGTTCAAACAATAGAACATTTGAAGTAACTGGCTCAACCGGCAAATCATGTACCATTGAATTTTTTATTTTCAATGTTAGTGTATTTGATAAGCAAACTCCACACTGCAATTATAAATTATATTATTCTAAATATCTATTTTTAATTAAGAACCCAACATAATGATTTCAAAAATTAAAAAAACAATAAAAAAAATAAACAATAAAAAACTAATGATAAATAAAAAATAGGACTGAGAATAAGTATTCAAAGGGTTACTGTAATGATCAAATATCCAATACAATTTATTTGTTCATAATGCACAAATGATTGATTATTTATTTTCTCAAAGGATGTACAGGTTATTTAAATTCTACTAACAATTGTTAAAAATAGTAATAATTGTGTATACTAAGTATCAAAATTTGTTTTTATATTCAAGAAATTTAAATAAAATAATAAAAGCAAAAGTTTTAGACTGCTTTTTGTAAATCTCATCAAAAAGAATCTTGAAAATTAGTCAAATCACAGTTCTAGCCTTAACAAAAAGAAATAAAAAATAAAATATTCCTTCTATCTTTCTTATAAACACACTTTTCTTTCTTTCAACTATATGAATTATTATAAGAATTACTTTTAAGAGCTTACTGGTTGATTAGTATTTTGAATATTATTTCTTTAATTTATGATTTAACCTCATTATTTTTTTATTAAATATGTTAAGAAAAGTACATAAATAATGGAATATCAAAATAATAACAATACCAATCTTCATAGAATGTTATTATTTGGAAATCTAACTGTAAGATTAAACAGATTTAAAATAGCTCAAAAGTCTCTCCCTGCTCCCCCAGCATATAAAAAAAATGGAAGAGTCATTGTTCAGGTATTGACAAGTATTAAGTTGTGTGATATCATTCTAGCAATTTTCATCCTTGCTTATCTTCTAGTTAAAAAAAAAAAAAATTGTTTACTGACCAAAAATTATATGACTACAATCTGATAACATCAAAGAAAAATCTTAAGACTGCTAAGGCCCTGAAAAAAATTTATGTTTCTACCTGACATGAATTTGAATACCACATCATGAGCTATATACCGAGATTATTTTTTTTAAAAAAAAAAAAACAACTTTAAATAATGACTATGCCTAGAATTATATTTGAATCAAAATTATTTAAAATTAAAATAACAATAAAACCTTTAGCATTCAATCAGCTTTACAGTAACTATAATCTTTTGTTCAAAGTGAATTTATATGTGATAAATTAAACTCTTCTCTTCTTCATTCTATTATGACTGATTTTTTTTCTTTCTACATAAAGCATCAGTTTCTAATTCGATCACAAAATCCATTATATTACTATCAAAGCTTTTTTTTTCAACAAAAATAATATATGTATATTTTAGAATGTTACACACCTCATCTATCTTTATTGTTGACCTTTTGCTAACATATAAGTTTTATTTTGAATAGTTATTTTAACTGATTCGCCAGACTTCTCACTGTACAATATATTTTCCTTTCAGTTCATAATCTTCTTTTGCTTAGTTTTACCACCATTCTAAACTGATAATACATTGTTTTCATTTTAATACACATAAAATAAATGTATATTTATTTAAATTTTCCATTTTCTGAAAAATAGAATTTCTTTCCAGTAAAAGATCATCAATATTAGCAGTGCCTTTTCTGGAGTAACTAAAAACTCCTTTATCTTTTACATCACATAACAAATCTAGCAATTAATTTCATTTCAGAATTTGTTGTTTTTGTCTTCTTTTTTGGTTTTTATTTTCTAATTATAGTGAACAACATTATTCTCCAAAAATTGTTTAATTGTATTAACAAAAATGTACACATTTCTAAGGAAAATGATTGTAATGTTCTTGGAAACGTGTAAAAAAATCTTACATACATATTTTGCTTAGCAGCTAATAGCAAGGAATAATATACTAAAATTCTTCAGAATGCACTTTGGAAGATCACTATGATTTATTTATTTTTTTGGTACTTCAGTTTTTACTTTGTCAATAATGAAGCATACTTTTAAAATAGTGCTATTATTACATGAAATATATATTTATCTATTTACAACATATACACAACAGACATAAAAATTCAGGTTAACATCAAAATATTACATAACGTTTTCAGCTTACTCATATGCTTCCAAGAGCAGTTTTCTTTACCCATTTCTAGAACTAGCTGCTGTAAGCTTGAATAATTGATAGGCATTAGAGAATAGTGCTATATAATATCCACAATCCTAGGCTAGGTTCTGAGTTTTGTCTCATCAGTGAAGATTTAAGATTCAAAGCTGAAACTAACACCCTTGAAATACATCTAGCAAACAAGCTTTAATTCCTTTTCACTATTCAATAATTATTGACTTGGTGTCAGATTTATGTAGTTATATAGGAGAATTGGTTTGGGTTCAAAATTTCAGAGTTTTTTGAATTTCACACTATTCGTTTGGATAGTATAAAAGAGTTAAAACTTAACTAATAAATGTATAACTATATTAGTTGCCCAGCATGTTTTGGTACAGTGGTAAAATAACAGACCCTGGAGCTTGAGATCTATGCATTGCAGCCCAACTTTTTTACAATGGTACTTGAATTTCTTATGAACACTCAAGTCTTCAACGATGAAGGCAGAAGCCAGAAACTAATTGGAGGATATGAATATAATATAGCATTGCCATCAAATGTGCAGAAATTATTTAAGACTACAGTAAAAGGTTCAGGAAAAGGATGAAAAGAACTGATCTTGGAAAAATTCAATTTACATAAAACAAATCTTAGAAATAAAGTTTCCTAATGTCATTATTATAATGAAATCATCGGTTGATCTAAATGCATAATAAATTATCAATACACCCAACACAAACTAAAATATGTTGAAAATACACTTCGACATCAAGTTTCATTTTTTTCTAAGTTTTACCTACTTAATAGGGAGGTATTGAGAGAGCAAATAAAATATCAAATTCATACCATAGTTCATAATATAATAATTTTTTTTTGTTGCAATTATTGAAATAAGATATGGTAATCAACTATTCCAGGTCTTACTAGCAATTGAAATGATTACTAAGTACCAGCCATTAATCAAGTTCACAAATAATCCTTGATGTCTATCCATTAAGTTGTCAATTTCAATTTATACCTCTAGATTTAACTTAAAAGATGGTAATACATATATGATGCATATTTTCATATAATAATCAAACAAAACTGCTCATGATAAATGATATCATGTAATTCTATATATTTAACTACTAAGCATATACTTAAACTAGTAATCACAATTGCAAAGAATCTGCTACTTTGCAATAGCATCAATATCCTGAAAATGACTGCATCCACGAAAAAAATATGTTTTTAGCAGACTATGATAAATCAACTTTTAATATCCCTATATGATGATGGTATTCAATCCCACGATTATGATTTATCAGTAAATTGATGTTATTTTTAATCAATTTTCTGTTAAAGTTGGAAATAAACCTTAGCCTATTTATTATATTTAAAAGCCAATAAACAAAATAAATGATAGTATGATGTTATATTTATGTACTATGCAGATTTATGATTTTCTCCACCCATTTTTGAATGACATTTTTATTAAATAATGAAAATGATTTGTATTAATTATTCATTACTTTGATTTTATTGGGAACTTAAAATTCAACAACTTAAATCTAGAACTGCTCTCTACCATTACTTTCAAAACGTGATTACATTGTTCCATATTTATATATATGTTTAATTACGAATAAATGTCAATTTTGTAAATAACATCAACAAAATTAAATCTTGAAAAATATGTTATGCTGACAAGAACAAAGAAATTCAAATAAAAATAATTATTTAAATTATTTTTAAAACCACTTACAAATACTGTTATAACATCTTCCCAAAATCAAAAAAAAAAAAAGAGAAAAACTATGAAATTGAAATACTGTATTAAAAAAATAAACAAAAAAAAGAAAGAGGAAAAGAATTTGGCTTCTGTTGGATTTGGAGAAATTATGTATGAAAGATACATTAAAGAAATATGCAGAGAATAAGAGCAAAAAATGAGTAATGATCTTAAAAAGAATAGCTATAAAAACTTGAAAAGTAATTAAAATAAAAAAATTGGTTTAAATTGATATGCAATATTTTGCTTTTTGGCAAATAACTGATAATCATCCAATGAGAACTGATAAACATACTGGCAGAATTCCTTAGTGGAGGACACTGCACTAAACTTTTTGACTTAGAATATTCACAATACAATTGTCAAGTATAACTGATTATTTTTTATTATGTGATTATTATGTCAGCGTTCTGTATCTCAATGAAATTAATTTACAATTTATTATATAGTACATTTAATATTATGCAACCTACCAATAAAAATATTTCATGAACCTATGCATTGAAAGAAGATTTTGTGATACCAAACTTCTCTAGAAAAGAAATCAAATCTTTCTTCCAATTTCCATTTATGTGTGTATTAAATGTAAATTACAAACATGTTATTAATACAATTTAAAAAGGCCTTT
Source organism: Epiperipatus broadwayi (assembly GCA_028023455.1). Classification (NCBI taxonomy): domain Eukaryota; kingdom Metazoa; phylum Onychophora; class Udeonychophora; order Euonychophora; family Peripatidae; genus Epiperipatus; species Epiperipatus broadwayi. Next base: position 4,733,914 of record JAQFVV010012470.1, read on the forward strand.
AAATAGACCACTGCAACACAAAGACCTCTTAACAGCTACTCATAGAGAAACAGAGAAAAAAATGACGGTACTCACCAAGCTATTTAATTATTGTATAATGAGATTTCGAATAGTTCTCTAATCTTATTTTACCTTCTAGCTAAGAATGTCTAGATGTCCATTTGTTTATCACTAATAAACATATAGCTGCTTAAGTATAGTTTGGCTATCTAAAAGAAAATTCTAAATCTATTGAAAATGAAATGATAATTTCAAGTTTATATGACCAATTTCAGGTCATAATCATGGTAGGAAAATGCATTAATATTGTACTACTAGATGCTATTATGCTACCAAATATACTACATGAAAAATAATTGTAATAGTTTATATTCATTTATAATTAAACTTATTTAAAATAAAATATTTAATACCTGGATCAACTTTAAAGACTCTATAAATTCTCGTGGGTATAGTGCCATACTCTTTTTCTAAAGCTTCAGATAATGTTCCTATCATACCAGCAAGAGACTTTTCTCCTCCAACAGTACTCAATCTTGTATAATCCGTAAATAAAAATCTAAAACAATTTCAAAAAAATCAAAAGATTATCAATTATTTGCAAAATAAAAATAAGGTTATATCAAATTAATTTCATGAGAATATCAATTTAAGCTTAAAAATATTTTTTTCTCTCTGTATGAATACACTTCTTTCCATATTCTTTTATGTTAATTGTAATTTCAAATTACTGTTTCTAGATTTCATGTTTTACAATGATTACTTTTAAATAGATCAAAATACTTTGGCTAGAATTCGTTTTTTAACAGAGAGCCATAAAATTTATAAACCATTACTATATCTATGAAATGCAATTTTAATCTTTTAATTACTAAAATAAAGAAATTCTTAAATAAATATATTTCCATTCAGAACAATATTTTTAAGTAAAATAAGAATAAATACTACTTGATGACAGTCATACTTATTCTCAATCTGAAAAATTATGAAAATTTAATTGACAAATTCCTTATTTCAATTCATTAACAATTCTAACAACAACAACAAAAAAATACATTCTGCAAATCAAAAATGTAATATTTCTCTATTCTCCCAATATATATTTTTATTTAAAAACAAAGTATAAAATTTAAAAATGAAACTGCAAAAATTTATAATTAGAATTTATTATAAATATCTCACTGAAATATCTGTGATAATAAGATTGTGAGTTTGTGAAATAACATGTTAATCCACAAATTACACATGCATCAATTTTGGCTCTAATTGTGCATGTAAATAAGGAATAGTACATAAGTACAGAAAGCCAGTCACATTGATAAAATGAAATAGTGGAGAGTCTTTAGTATGATCTCATACAAAACAGTGCAATCAATAATAAGTCAATTTGGAACTGGATTAGAACAGGAGCTTCCCTCGGCAAATGACTGCATATTTGGACATCCCTATTTAGAAAACCCTGTCCCTCACAAACGTGAAGGAACATACAAAAATGATCTTGCAAAATCCAAATTATGATTAGGTTGCTATAACTGAAATTGCTCACTTAAGTAAGAGAAATGTTGTAATACTACAATAAAACAGGCAAAACTCATTATATGTATTGCCACACACAGCAAGCTAGATTAATCAATGGATGCCAGAAGGCTTGTGCATAAAATCCCCATCTAGTACCTACTCATCCAATATCTCCAGACTAGTTTCTGGCTTGTGGCCTTCATCAGTGAGGAGCCTTGGTGCAATGCTCTCAGATCCAAGGATCCTCACTGATGAAGGCCACAAGCCAGAAACTAGTCTCGGGATATTGGATGAGTACGTACTAGATGGGGATTTTATGCACAAGCCTTCTGGCATCCATTGATTACTCTAGCATGCTGTGTGTGGCAATACATATAGTGAGTTTTGCCTGTTTTAACAACAGTTATACACAAGAATAAGAAGTGGTGGTCATGTGATGTTTATTGGCATAATACTACAATAGTAAATAAAAACTAAGTATTTCAATTTTTTTTTAGATAGCTAACCTGAAATTCTTCAAAATTAGTGCTTGCAGCTAAGGAATTATTAATATCTGAGATTGATAAAGCTACTTTTACTGAACCAATTTTTCAAAAGAAGGAAGTTGGTTTATTGAGAAAATAACTGAAAGTTGTTGTTTTTTTAATTCGAAAAGGCAGATCATTAATTGTAAAAAGAATGTTTAGAGTAAGATTTTCTATGACATCTTACTTAGCATGTTAATTCATGGAATTCCTAAATACATCAATGAAACATTAAATATATTAAAAATTGTTTGGGATAATGGTACCTTTGACATTTTATAAGATGTTATATTCCAACATGACATAAAGTTCAGAGAAAGAAAACAAAAAGCTTTCATTGCTTGTTGGAAAGAGTTATTGTACTAAAACTAATAAAAAACTAAATATTCATTTTGAAGATTTTAATTCATATGTTACTAAAAATAATAAACTATGGATCAATGTTATTAAAAATAATGGCAGTAGCTCTAATAAATTCAAATAGTTTGTTATTAAATATTTTCTCAGCACATTATCATGAATATGCTGATTATGCAAAAATAAAATAGCTATAAAAAACTAGGTGACATCCTTGTTCAAAATAGTAGCATCTCACAAACTGTTTTATAGCATTTTAAACATAGATTGTTGGATACATTAAAGAAGAATTCACACCAAGGTTAGAATGGTTGTTCATTAAAAAAAAAAAAAAATTTATCCCAGTCAAGTGAATAACAAATTTTGTTTTCTTTCTTTACTGAAACTGTGAATGATACTAATTTCAACAGCTGTTAAACACTAATATTGCCAATCATTTAAGAAGTATGTTGAGAATAGGAATTATATCTGTTCTTGAATTAATTAAAAAGAACAACGAATGATTTTCTGACAGTAGTTGTATTATCGACAAATTAAAATAACCACGAATGATTTTCTGACAGTAGTTGTATTATCGACAAATTAAAAAATATATGGGATTATCTGCTTTACAGTATAATAAAATGAACGGAAAACTTTATAAGTAAATATAGGAATCCAAAGGCAGAAATTCAACAACTGACAAGGAACTTAAGAATGAGTGATGAATTAAAATTTATAAAGGATATACTATCAGATGCTGATTGTGATCATATTTTTGACCTACTGAAAGTAATATATAATTTAAAATTATTACAATCCTATTAACTGAATCAATAAATGATATGTCACACAGATAGAATATCTATCCTACTCTTGAATACTTACATTTGGATACACCAAGTAATTTATAAAACTTGATGGAATGTCCAAAGAAATGTTAAAATATGGTGGAAATACATTAATTTCAAAATTATTAGTATTTTAAGAAATAATATGGACTTATGAAATTCTATTAACAAATCTTATGAAAGCTTATATTGTTCCAATTTACATAAATAAAGTGGGTTGAAAAGACAATTGTAGAATATCATTACTATTAACTGCAACAAAAAAATTTCATGAATTTTAATGAACAGATTGCTTCTAATCATAGATAAGTAAAGAATCAAAAAATATTAAAAAATAGTTTTGTAACTAAACAGATATGAGAAAAGTATTACAAGCAGACACCAATACCCACAATAATACCATTCCCTACATATAATGTAAAAAAATGCTCACAAGCATTTTTGATGAGAAATATTTAATTGTTTATATAATTAAATATTAAACAAATGTGTGATAAAACCCATAATCTAAACTAAATGTATAAAACTTAAATATTTATACTTAACTTTATTATAAAACTGTCCCTGAACTATCGTTAAATATACACAAATTACAATAATATAAAAAAAAAGATAATCAAATTTAGACGCAAGCGATAAAATCATAAAACATAAAGGAAGGAATTAATAAATAACATTTTATTATTATTAATCCACCATATATATATAAATTGTAACACATGATGTAAATAATCAACTCAATGTACGAACTTGAATTCACTATTTAAAAGAATCAAATCAACCTTAAAAAGAATAACCTTGTTTTGGTGATCAGCAATATATATATACAAATGATCTTTTCAAAAATGAGATCAAAAATTCTCATTGATAAATCAACACGCATACTTTGTAAGCAGCAATCGAACTCATCGTTTGAAAAGAAAGGTCTGCATCTACCAAAGCAAAAACATTAAACAAAAATAGCTCATTAAATATGGATAAAAGCTAAAATAAAAGTATATGGATTTAAACCCAGCAGATCAAGTGATTTTAAATTATAAATCCCAGAAATAACTTTAAATTTATTCGATACTTCAAGAATATTTTCGATCTTTAGCCAGAGATTATTTCAACTCCAACTGAAATTCCCAATAGTCAATATCTAGCTATTCAACAAACTCAAGGACTTTGATCAACTATGTATATAGAGACACATATAACCATGCGCTACTAAGTGTAAAGTTACCTTGTGGGAAGAAATTCATCCCCCATGGAGCTGTAACTGCCAAAACCGAATTAGACTCAAAACAGCATCTATTCATCTATGCTGAAGACACTACCAACTTTACTACTTGAATGTGACGATGTGAACTTAACAACCTAAGGCATGCTATACGGAAGAGAGAAGTTCATATCACCATTATGCTTGTTCCAAAGCATTCGAACCCAGCCAATTGGATCATGAACTGTAAAATAAGGACACTCATAATTCTTTTAGGACATTTTCCTTTATGGACTTTTTATTTATCTTAGGTTGACACCATATAATTATTTTTATGTATTTATGTTTTTTATTTCCTTCCTTTACCATAGGTTGATATACTAGAAGGGGCGAAAATATTATTAGTTTAATTTTAAATTGAAATAAAATATAGGTCAGTCGTGAATTTGCTTACAGATGAATTTGATCATCACCACTGTTGGAGATAAGATTTTATACTTTCCAACATTAACTAGCAAAACTTGTACAGTTACACTGTTATTTGTTGTTTGATTGTTGATACTAATCATTTTGTCATTTACTTGTTTTTTTCAGTGTATATGATTAAAAACTTCTAGCATGAATGGTCTTTTCTACCATTATATAAATAAATAAATCACAATAGAAAGGGGAGATTCCAGACCACCACCACATTATTTAATATGAATTAATCAATAAATATGTTGGAGCCAATGAATTATGATTTTACTAAAGTCTAAATTAGCAAGCAAGTGTATATACAAATAATAACAAATTTTTAATTTTTTTGTTAATATTGATATTGAATGATTACTCTTTGAAGGGAAAAGAGGGATTGGATTAATAAATATCAACCATATTGATCAAAGACTAGCCATAGATATCTAAACAAACTAATTGCTTTTGTTATAATCTCTCATTGAATAAATTGTAATAATTATAAATAAATTTGTTAAACATATGATTTCAAATTAAAGTCGATCGTTGCATTTTTCTTTATTCATTTATCAATTTATCACATGACTGCACAATAAAGATAGTAATACAAATATTTCCTGAAGTAGAATATTATGTGTATACTCCCTAAGCTTGAATACTGGGATAAATGGAAAATAGGGATGGAGAAGAGAGATGAGTATATATGGAGATATTTGATGCAGGATATGCTAACATGACATCTCTTAGGATTGAGATTGAGGTGGTTATGAGACTAGAAGTTCAGGAACCCTAGATACGCTTTCTCATCCACTCTGATGGCCTGTCAAGTATACTCTTACGCAAGGCCCAAGACCCATTCCATTACCAATATATTATCATCATTGATGTGATCAATGCTTTTGATTCTATTGATCAAAAAAAATGTTTGAAAATAATTGGTTGTTTATATAGTTTATTCTTATTATACAGTTACTAAATGATGATATGAGAGAAAATATCATTATTGGTAGTTAAAATCTGAGGAATTTGAAAGGAAAATCAGTAGTAAACAGAGACCGAATCCAAAATCATTTACATATTAGTGTTCTTTGGAAAAGTTTATAAATGACTTCTTGAAGCAAGCATGAAGATGCAAATATAGCTTTGATGGTAGAACCTTTAATGTGAACTGATTACAAGCAAAAATAAAAACTATATTTTCTTAGCTTTTAAATTTGAATAAGCTGCTAATTACATATTCTACCATTTCAAAGGATATTTTTTTGCAGAAGGCAACCAATAAAAAATTTCATTTAGTATATATTCAAAAACTAATAAACATATTTATTATATGCAAATGCAACATGAACCTTCTAGAAAATTTCTATTTAAAAAGTGCTCCTAACATTCTGAAAATACAAAGGCAAACATATATATAACTCATGGGTTCTTCTGTCCTGCACATGCAATGATTGTAAGGACATGCTTTTAAATCAAGCATGTGAGGTGAACAATTTGTAACAAGACCTTTTAATAAAGTTTTTTACAGTGAACTTGATTATGGTTTACATAGAAAATACAGACCCAATCTTGGTTATAAAGAATATTCTAAAGATACTTATTGATTACTTTCACATGGAAAATTTGGTTGAGAAAAGACTACATTGGAGAGGTACAATTAGGAAAAATACTGAAGTTGTTCAGGTAAAAAAGTATGCTCCAGAGAATTGATTAAAAGACATAACAATGACATGAAATAAACAAATTAAAAGGTTAACTTGTGATATAAGTGTAAATGTATTTGTGGTCCATGGATTAGTTTACATATTCACATCAAAACTCGCCTTTAACTTTTTGTTTTTTGTCTTTTACTCCTTTTTTTGTTTTAAATTAAAAATAGTTATACTTGTTTATGAGTAGCTATTAATGATGACAATAATTTACATATATATAAAGTCATCTTTGATTAAGAAGACTGCTAAAAAAAAAATTGATGTTAAATGATTAACAACAGAATTTTGATTGTTGTAAATGTGTATATATATAGATATCGAAAATACACTCACCTTGTAGGAAGACCCTGAATATCTCTTCCTTGCATATTAGGAGGTATACAAAAAATTATTTTAAGAAGAAGATCAAGTGAGATCATTTTTTTGCCTACAAAAATGCTCATATCATAAATTGTGTGCCAGTCATGTTTATAACCACCATACCATAGTAAACCTATGAAAAGAAATTAAATTATCATAGCAATAACAATAAAATTTAGTAATAAAAGTTTTCAATTCAAGTGTCATTACCTAAAAAAGCATAAAACGTCACTAACAGTCCAATCCCAACACCAATAGCAACTTCCCATATTGTAGTTAAACCTACCACCAATGCTATCAAGCTACTAATAGCTAGGATTAAACAAAAAACAAGCCATGAGAATTGAAATGTTGGCTCAGTCCACTGATGAGCAAATGATCGCATTTCATCTTAAAATAAAAAAAATATTTAAATATAGTTAAAATTATGACTTCTAATGGTACATATTTTTTTAAAAAAAATACACATGTTAATACTTCAATAATGATATAAGAAAATATTTGCCAAAACATTGTAGCTATCAATATTTTAAATCACTAGCATATACTTGATTCCTAATTTTTCTTTTTACTTTTAATAATATCCATCTTAAATTGTAAAACAGGCTATTTTAAACTTTACCTTGTAACTTTCCCAATAAAAAGGATTTTCCACTTCCCCATTTTGCGAATAATCCTACAGTAATGGGCATACAAAGTGAAGGCTCACTAAGCATATCTGCTAGAGTGCTACTGTAAAGATCATAGCCTAACATATTTTCATTGTCTTCACTTGTATTTAAGCGACCTTAAAAAAAAAAAAAAAACATTCCTAATATGTAATACTAATAGATATTTGAATTACACAATGTATTTTTATTAATCTTTATATAAAATATGTATCTAAAAAAAAACATATATAGCTTTAGTTTAATATATTATTGTTTCAACTATTGACTATATTGAACATAATGTAATTAGAAGGGATTTTAATTAGTTGTAGGGAGCTTGAAAGTCTGAGTTCAAATCCTTTCTAATTAAAAATAATATAGTAAAAAGTGTTTGTGCTCTTTTAGAATCATTTTTTTCCCCATTTCTAACTATAAATAGAAAATGGGAAATTACTTAAATACAGTATGTATTCTTTATATAGATATAATAAATTAATATAAACAATTAAACATTATTAATGTTATTGTAACTATTATACATCTTTTTACAAAATATATAATTACTAGTTAAAATTCAATCACTAATCAAATGAGTTTTAACACAATCAATTATTTATTAATTTAAATATTGGTAAAACACTATTAATTCAAATCTTATAGTTCCTACAGGTTTTTTGGATTTATGAAATTTTGAATTTCAAGAACAATTATTTTATTTTCTCACAGTAAATCCAGTTTAGTAAAATAATAATAAAAAAACAGGTAGTTCACATAATACTTTTATCTTTAATTTATTTATTGTAAAATGATTAAAGATCATCTCTGAAATTTTATATGGATAATAAAAGTTTCAGAATAATAAATATTCAGATTAATGGCATTTTATTGATAATGCAATATTATATATAAATAAAATAAATTATCAACTGGTTTTATTGCTTGAGAGTTCATAAGAATTTTTGAGCATCAGAAATGAAATTGATCTGAAGATTTTACATTTCAAAATTTGATATTCTACCATGGCCTTATACCGTAAAGGAAGAAATATTATATGTGATACTATAATATAGTTCTTATATACAAGGGGAGATCCAAAAATAACCAGAATAGTTCTCTGGTATATGCGCCTGTTACAGTATATACTTCTGCTGCTACATCTCACTTGTGGGGACCCTTCTGCATCAATCTACCAAATGACGTTATCATATGAAATTCTGGTAACACAAAGCACATTTTTTTGTAAAGTATGTTTAGCATATTTTCGATTTTTCTTTTATAATGGCTGAAAAATTGGAACAATGTGAAATTCTGTTTTCTGTTAGGGAAAATGGCAAGATAAACAGGTATAATGCTTGAAATAGATATAAGCAACCTGATTTCAGAAAAACACGTTTATGAGTGGTTTAATAGAAGTACATCCTTAAAAAGCATGGCAAGTGAAGTCCAATGTCAAAACAATGCTGACTTGTTTTTCTTTGTTTTTGATGCAAATAAAATTTTTCTTTTAAAATTAATTTGTAATGGTCGGGCATTTTATCTGCAAGTTCTGAAACATTTACATGATGTGGTAAAATGCATACTTCCTGTTTTGTGCCAAAGTGAGGAGTGCAAGCTTCACCACATCAATGCACAAAGCATTGAGTGTGAAACAATTTTTAATTAAATTCAGCATAATCCAGCTTATCTATTAGCCATATTCTTAATTTCACTTCGTGCGATTATTTTAATTCTCCCAAATGAAAATTCGTTTTTTTTTTCTTTTGTGGATTTATAAGTGATGGGGAAAAACGATGTAGGTGTCAAAAGGCATCATTCTGCAAGTGTTTCTGGACTACTTCAAAAAGTGAAAAACACATCTACACTGGTATATTGCATCAAATGGACTGTAATTTTAAAGAGATTAAATTTAAAACACTTAAAAATAAATAAACAATATTTTTATTATAAAATTCCGGTTACTTTTTGATAATCCCTCGTACACAATAATTAATTTTACTTTATTACAATTGAAAAAATCTTAGCAAAGATGCATTTAAAAAAAAAAAACAACTTTCAATTCAGTAATAAATAATAAAGAACATAATATCTTTTTAACCTGGTTTATAATAGATACAAGTTATTTAAGACTATATATCTATGAATAATACCTAAAGATAAGTTGAGACAACTAGATAATACAATACTGTAATCAAATGATAGTACTTTTAATCATGGATGGTAGTATTTCCATAAAGTAGTTTTTATCCTAACATCTAAAATTTAGAACTACAACCAAAATAATGAAGCTGTAACCACATTAATAATTTAATAAATCTTTACATCAGCATAATTAAAAACAAAAATGCTACATCCAATCAATGTATTAAAAATAACTTAAGATAGAGAATTATACATTAATATTATTACAAATCATAACTTTAAAGATCTCTGAGAATCAATAAAACAAATAAAATAACTCAATTGGAGTCAGCAGTAGGATTCAGTGACAAAATATTTGAAAGAAAAAATCCTAAACTGGCACATGCATAGAATTATCAAAAAAAAAAAAATGTTGGTTGCCTGATTTCTCTATCAAAAGTGATGATATATCAGAGAAAGAATGGGTTTAGTTACTCAATTTAATAGAAAATTAGAAATATAAATAACGAGGTCTCTACATCAACAAATATTCTCCAAAGAAGAAATAATAATTTTTACAGAGATATATATATAAACATTACAAGCATAAAGCTAAACTAGTCAATATATAATTAAAATTACCCCAAATCCAAAATTCAACCAGACCAGCAAAAAATAATATTAAAACACAACCAAAGATTTCACTGCTACAAGCAGACTTCTTAAGTGTAAAGAACTACAAAATCTACACAATATTAAGAGTTCTTTTAATATTAAGGGTGGATGGGAAGTAAATGGATTTGTGGGTAATGTTTAATATTATATATATTGTGTAGTTTTTGTAGTTCTTTACACGTGAAAAGTCTGCTTGTAGCAGTGAATCCTTTGGTTGTGTTTTAATATTATTTTTTGCTGGTCTGGTTGAATTTTGGATTTGGGATAATTTTTAATTAGAGAGATATATATACACAATACTTTTGAATAGAGTAAATATTTAAAAATTAGAAAAACATTTGAAAGATGAAAATGTGACAGATAAATTTGTAAAGAAAGACAGAATAGAAAGAGAAATCCATTAATAGAGTTGGAAATATTCAAAAGTTGGATTAAACTTATTTTGATTAATGAAATTTAAGAGATGTGTTCATGTTAATTTAGAAGAGCACAAAATATTAAGAAATATATTATCAAGAACTGATATTTTAATCTTCAGAAATACTCCCATGAATTTAAACTATAATTTATTAAATAATTAAAAATATAAAAGGCTCTGAAGATGATTAATATGAATGAGATAAAAAGAGATGACTGACACTTTACAAAGAAGAGCTTCACTAATAGGGGTACAGAATTGTTTACTGAGATAAAGATATGTATATAGGAAATAAAGAAAGTAAAAACAATTAAAAAGAAATTATTTAGAAAAACCGAATATCTAAAATGTTGTAAAAAGGCAAAAAAAAAAAAAAGAGAGAGAGAAGATAATGGCATTAAAAAGTATAATGTGAAATGACAAGAAAAGCTATAAAAGAGCAAAATATCAATGATATAAAATAATATCTGGTGCTAAAGATAGTAGTATTAAAAAAAAATACTATATTATTAAAACAGGAAAATAAAGTAGCCATTATAATTATGATAACATTATTTGAAATAACAAGAAATTGCAATTAAATCTATGACAAAAAAAAATTCTTCATTAGATATTTTTAAAAAAATAAATAAATGAAGAAATAAAGAAGTTGCTGATAAAGCTCTACATCAAATGTTTGAATGATAAAATATGCTAAACAATAGGTAAAATGTAGTAGTGATATTTAAGAAAGATGAAAAGCAAGACATTAGATTGCAGCTCTATCAGATTTCTATCAATTCTGTACAACCAAGTGTTTCTAAATTCAAATCAATCAAATGAACAAATTAGATTTAAAAAGTATTACATATCAATAGATCACATCAAATATTTAAAGAATTTACAAAAAAACAACAACAATATTTTGCAATGGATTTGTAGATTTTAAGTATTTCTACTGAGATTAAATCTTTGGATTATCATTAACACTATTTTTAACCATTATTGATTCATTGCAAAATGAAGATCTCTCCAAATTTAATTTGTCTGATCTCTAATCTCGTCTCCATACCACATCCGCAAACTTCCTTATTTTTATCCATCCATCTCATATATGCTTTTTCTAGGTCTTTTACAATCCCGTTAAAACTTCAACTGTCCATCTATTAATGTCTTATCCAGCAATATATCCAACCCAGCTTTATTTCAGTTTCTTAATTCTTTCAATGATATGACATCTGTTTATTCTTTTATACATGTATTTTGTTTCAGTCTTTTCTTGTTACTCCTCAAATATACCTTTTCATATTTTGTTAAAGGTTTGAACTTTCTGTATTGCTCTTCTGTTAAGTGTCCAAGTCTCAGATCCATAAGTAAAAACTGATAAAATATATCTATTAAAAGCTTTTCTTTTCAAACATATAAGCATATTTCCTTTTAATATTAAGTTATTTATCTCAAAAACACACCAAACAAGTTTACTTCTATGATTAATTTCATACATTATGTTTCCATTTGTATTAATAATATGATCAAGGCATATGTAGTTATTAACTTCTTGTATTTCATAATTGCCAATCTATTTTCTTCTTCTGAGAAGATCTATTGTACAGTAATTTTTTTAGTATTTATCTTTAGTCCTACTTTCGTACTTTCATCTGGTAACTCTTGCAATATTTCCTGAAATTCTAAAGCAATATTTGCTAAAAAAAATTACTTCATCTATAAAATATAGAAGATTTAAATAATTATCATTTATTTTTATTTCTTTAACATTCCATTTTCATCCACAAAATAAAACAGCTGTAAAAAGTTTTGGAAATATGAAATTACCCTGTTGTACACCCTTCTCAACGTTAATCTTCTCAGCATCACAATGTAATCTAATCATTGCTTTTAGTATTTTGTTTAATATTCTTCAGAATATTACAATATAGTTAGGTTTATATACTGATGATCTAATGTTTTAATCACTGTATAAATACTTATAGAAGCAAATGTTTTTACAAAATCTAAAAATCATAAGCATAATGTTTAACACATTCAATGGTCCTTTCTATAACTTTTCTCTACCACTGTGATAAAATCACTTTTAAATACAGGTTATTCTTTTGGTTGGTTAAACCAAAGTTTGCCATGGACAAATTGTAATTATCTTGGTAAAAATTGTGTATAGAACTGATAAAAGACTGACAGGCCTGTAATTTCTCATGTCTTCATCATTTTTCTTTCTTTGTAGAATTAATTGCATATCTCACTTCTTTAAAAGGTTGGGCAATTCAGAAGACATATTAATTGTAGGAGATATTTTGTTTCTTTCTACACATTTCACAATGTTATCTCTTTTTTTAATAATAGTTCAATCTTTTTCTTTTGTTGGAGAAATAGGTTTCCTACCAACACCAAGATGTACTATCCTTTTGAGACTTTAGCTTCATCATAATATAAATAATATCCCTAAATTCAAAATATTGTCAAATTTTGAATAATATTTATTTTAATTCAAAGGAAATGATTAGATTATATGATGACATTTAGGACATTAACATCATTAAGTATATATGGCAAAGTTATTCCTGGTCTCCAAAACTTCTCACAGCAATTTTACAGAAAGTGGCAATGCACTTGCTTTCAAAAATATTTCAAAGCCACAGAAAATATTATTTGAGTTATCAGTCAAAAGTAAAAAAAGAATTAACAATAAATACAGTACTAAAAAAATAATGTTTAATGACTTTTCAAAAAAAAAAATAAAGAGTTGAATAATAGTTATAAATATCTTCATTAAATTATTTATAAAGATTAAAATCAATAAATAATCAAATGGTTTTGTTCCTTGAGAGTTCATAAAAGTTTGAGTGCTTAAAATACCAGAACTGAACTGAGGACCTTATGCTTCTCCAACATTATACATTTGTACTAATCCATGCAGGGCTTTATAAAATAAAGAATGAATAAATTTAAATTGAAATGAAATGTTTTTGATGGAAACAGCTAAATGTTTAAAGAAAATTTGCCTATAAGCTTGAAAAACAAAAGTTCTACCAGTGCTTACTTATGGAGCTGAAGTTGCTACACCTAATAGAAAGTTATATCGTACATAGAAATATATTATTAGATAGGATTAGCATGGGAAGATCAAAAGTAAAATACAAGAATGAAAAAACAAATAAGAGTTATTGACGTAAATGAAAAAAAAAATAGAACTGAAACGGGCATGTTAGGAAAAATGACAAATGGACAACTGAAGTTTTGAACTGGATCCCCAAAAATTGTAAACAATGTAAAACATTATATGTGAAATAAAGTGATAAGGAACTTTGCTGGAGAGATGTGGAGAAGATAAACTATAAACAAAATAGAGTGAATTAAAATGATAATATAAAAAAATAATACTTTTATAAACTTTTTAGCTGTGATTGCTATATATAACAATTAACCAATGTAAATTGTTTTTTTTTTTTTGTTTAAGTTTCTTATAAGAACGATATTTTTTTCTCAAGGATTTTTTAAATATGCAGTGTGTATTATTTTCTACTCCAAACCTTTAGATGTGTTCAATCAAAATCTGGATTACTAATCAAATTTCAAATACATGCATACACATTTTTTAACACCACATAACAAAATTCCTGAATGATGTAAATATCATAAAATCAAATCTTTCATTAAACTTTCTAATAGACTTACTTAAGCTATTCCAGAATAATATACATACAGCATTGTAATTAATAAAAATATTTCCTTTATTTTGAAAAAAAATCCTAACTAGTGAATGAGTAAAAAAAAAGCACATTTATAACTAATTAATGTATATTAATAAATGAATTATTAAAAAAAAAAAAAACAATTATGACTTTTTGTAAGATAATCACCATCACTTATATGTCTAGATAAAATACAATTAGTTTTACACATAAGTCAAATTTATACAGTCGAACTTTATTTATATCACGTTATCTCTTTATTATAGATAACATTTGCCCATAAAAAAGGTGATAGCTTTTTTGATTCATATTTTTACCATTGACTGTGGAATTAAATTAATAGCAACTCAGTTTAGTTATTCGTGAGTGCTAATGGTTTATTGTTCAGAATTTGTAAAAAGTTGGAGTACTGGAAATGATAGAACTGGCCATGTGCCTAGATCTTGAGCTCCAAAGTCTGTCACTCTATCATTGTGCCAAACCATGCAAGACATGGTCTTCCATTTAATATTATGAATTTATCAGAATCTGTTGCATACAAACTTTTTGTATTAGTAATTAGTATTATCATACAGCATAGTTGATAATTATACTCTCAGATTAATTCTTTTTCATCTACTCTGGCAATGGAGAGATTTGAAGTGCAATCTATTTCTTACATCATAAAAATGTGACTTTCAAACACCATAATTACGGTCAGTATAATAGTTCCATTCAATTGGTCAAACTGTTTATTTTTTATTTTTGCCTCAGATAGAACTATAATTCATGAATAATAAATAAAAAATAAATGAATGGCTTTATTTCTTGGGATTCATAAGAATTGAGCTCCAGTAGTGCCCGAATTGGAATTAATCTGAGGACTTTATGCTCCAGAAATCGACACTCTTACTACTGCTCTAACACTAGCACACTAAATTATCCAAGGCAATAGCTATTATTAAAGAAGTTAGTAATTATATCATTTGAACTTTTTTTATTATTACTGTAATTTTTGAAACAAAAGTTAACACATTTAAAATGTTTACAAGTGCCATTTGTAAGCATAATATAGTCTTTGTTGTATTTTTTTAAAAAAAATTTCTTTCATTTTTAATACAATCAATATTATTGAGATAAATTTTAAAAAATATTATTTTACAATATTTTTAGTATCCATTTCAAAAGAATAAAAAAATAATTATTGCAGTATCTCAGAGAAGAACATATATCTATGGTTAGTTGTCAAATGCTATACATACAATAACATTTTGTAAAGAAATGTTTTATATTTTACCTCCTAACAGAAATTAGGATGATGGTAATGTTTTCACATAAGAAAAAGGACATAAATATTAATATACATGTACACACATTAATAAATAAGGTGTATTATGTAATTTTGCACTAAATAATTTTAATAATAATAAAAAACTGAGCAGTTCTTCGTGCTATTTTATATCCATAATTTTGTGTATCAAAAATTTTAATATATTCTAATTAATACAACGAGGACCTTATTATCATTCATGTTAACAAAATCATACTCTTTCTCTCCAATTTCTTATGTTGATTTGAAAATAGTCTTTTATTAAATACTTCTTATTTTTCCTGCTAATGTATATCATGATAACGTAGCTCAATCAGGATACAAAATTCTTATAAATAATTAAAATTTAATAGTGATTAATAAATAGGAAGTTATTTACATTGGATTCAGGATATATAAAATACCATTAACAAATAATCAATAATTGACATCTTGATAGTTTAATACAATTTTGATAAAACATTTTAACTGATAACATAAATTAAATTAACGTGTCATTGCTATTATTTTATATTTTATTTTTTGATAATTTTATACAACAATTTTTCTATCAATTTATTATATTGTTTATCTACTAATAGTTTAATTTTTTAATTCTTTGTTTATTATATCCATCATTTGTGTGTATTGTCTCAATATATACAATAAATATTTTCAACATATATATATATGATAAATAAATACATCTATATTATAATTTAAAAATTATATAGCCATATTAAGATGACAAAAATAATACAATACTGTAAAGAACTGCATAGTTTTTAACATGTTTACATATATACAGATGTGTGTATACTAATGATACAAGTATTAAAAAAATTATATATTCAAAATAATATATAAACAAAAATGATTAATAAAAAAATATACTATTGTTCAGAAAACAAATATTCAAGTATATATACTTAATAAAAATTGAATCAAATAATTTTACAAGAATATAGCAGGAGTTTAAATCAATATTAAAAATATTTTCAAAAATTAATAACCAAATTAACACAAGAATAAAATGATAATATAAATTGTGCTATCACACTTACGACATAAAGCTGCACCAACAAATAGAAAAATAAATTAAATGGCTGAGCGCTTTCAAGAAGATGTACTTCTCATAATCATAACCCTAAATAAAATAAAATTAATGACTCGTTCTTTGAAATCATTATATAACTACAATATGCAAATTCTATGCAAATGAGTCCTTATGACCATCTTTTTTATATAGCAAAACATGCTTCTTTATGATTAATGGCGAAGGAGTCCTCTGCAATAAAGTAAGCCTCCTTTATCTTTCGCTTAATATCATGCCTCTCAATACAAACCAATTTTGCAGATGTGGGTTCAAACACATGTCCTGGTTTAATTTATTTTTCTATTTGTTGTTACAGCTTTACGTCGTAAGTGTGATAGCACGATTTATATTATCATATTTAGACAAACGTAAAGTATAAATCTACAGGTTATTACAAGAATAAAAGTAAAGTTCCTAACCTTTATTTTATTTCTTCTTGTGATAAAAATTGATATAATATATCTAAACAAAATAAAATTATTATCTATAACCTTAATTGCATGTTTTCTATCCATATAACAGAAATCATTTATTTGCAACTGATGTAATATAAAAAATAAAATTTTAATTTTCTAGTTCATATTACAATAGTTATGCACTTTAATCTATCATAACTTAACTCAGTTAAGCTTTCTATATATATTTCTATCATCTACAGAATTCTAATTTTACCATTTTCTTCTCTCTATTACATTATTCATTATCACACTGCAAATCCATGTTTATTTTACCTGTAAACAATCCTTGTAATTTTTAAATTATACTATTACTCTACAAAAATTTACTTTTTATTTTTCTCATTTCTTATCTACAAACTGTAGTCTTCAATAATGCCATAATCTCATCTCTGTTCTGACATAGCTTTCCAATCACTCAATATGACTATGGTTATATAATTATTTCTACATTTCTTTTCAAAGACTTTTTAAAATTTTTCACACATATTTTCTATTTTATCAACATTACTATTTAATACTGTCATGCACACCTGAATAATAATTAGATTTTTTTTAAAAATTATTTCAGATTTATACCATCAATCTATCATTTAGCTCTTGGATGTAAAATAACTATGCCATTATGTCTACTTTTACCTACAGAATATAGAATTCTTAATCTATTTTCCTTTTTCTTCCACAGCCAATTTAACTTGCCTCACAGAGACCTATAATATTCTATCTTTTCATTTTCATCTACGATGATACATTTTCCACTTTCTTTGACTTATTCATCATCCTAACATATACTGTATTTATTCTTATATTTTCTAATTTTAATAGTTTTGAAATAATTTATCATTCTGGACTTTCTTTTCTCCAGCTGAAGTTATATTCCATTCACTTTGTTTGGTCATTTTTAATGGAGTTTTAAGTGCATTGAATAGGGTGTAGTGATAGAGTGGAGATTCTGGAGCTTAAAGTGTACAAATTGCACCCAATTTCTTAGGAAGTCCTAGGGAGTAATAAAGCCATTTGGTTAACATTATTATTACTTTACTTTTAAGTCTGATGTTAAATTTTAAATAGTTACTTAAACACTAAATTAATTTTATCCTTTTTTTTTATTACTTATTAAAAAAGTACATTTTATCAAACAAAAGTTCTATGAACTTGCACAATTAACTCTTACTGATGTGAACTCTCTACTTGTAAAATATAGATCCATAAACTGAATAAATCATTAATCTAGAATCAATATCTGCATTCAAAAATCTCAAAGTTCTTACAAATTTCATGAATTACTGACAGATCTACTTTAAGAGATTAATTTAAAGTACTGATAAAATAACCACACCATCAATGTTATATTAAATGAAATTAAACAATTGATTTACTAATATAAAATACTTTTCTGAGGCACAAAGCTTCTGGATTGAACTGATTAATAAATAAAAATCAGATTAAAGATTGATATGGAAATTCCTATGCTATATTAGCTATGATAACTCATCATCAATAGTATTCTGTTCCATGGACAGGTTCAGAGAATAATCACATCATCAATTCATCCATTTTTCCATTCCATTCTTTTCATTGTTCAGCTCTTCACTTCCACTTAACTCTTCCCATCTCTTATATCATTCAACAATGTCAATTTTTTCAGTGTTTTCAATAAAATAACTATTAGTACAGTCTTCGAAATAATACAGATCAATCATTATTAGTCATTCATAGTAATGGGAAGCCTTGGGTATAATAAGATTAAAATTTTTAAAAGTAGATGAGAATTTCTTGACTGCCTATTTGAAAATCTCTTGAGACATCAAATTTCTGGTCAATAAATTGAAAGGTAAAAAACCTACAATAATCTAGGTTGATCAAGTGAGAGTCAATGCATTGACCATAAAACAAAAATATGATTGTAATAAAGCTTTCATAGTCAGAGAGATACTATATACTTATAGAAACTGATTCCATATTTATCATTTTCTTTTAACAATACTATTATGAAAAAAGATCATCAATACTAAAAAGAGGTTTACTATATTGCAATATCATAGTTCAACATAACAAAATATCAAATTAAGATCCTGTTGAAAAAAAAAAATATGGTCTATCTATTACAATGAATGAACTCTATAAATTAATAAATTAACATTTACATTTTTTAAACATCAAATAACTACAAATATTTAAATATATTGAGAGTAAAAATATCTTCAACCACCATATATATGATGCTAACATCTTATACATTCATGTCTAACTGTCAAACCATCAAAATGATTCACATTTTGATTTTAATTTGACAATTAAACATTGCAATGTTAACATTATTTATACAGCAATTGGAGATCTTTGCTCTTAATATATTTACACAATATTTCAGTCTTAATTTTCTAATATTATAAATATTTAAAGAACATTTAGTAAAAAAATTTTTATAAGTAAATATTACTTACGAGTTCCAAAAATTTGAGTTAAAATACTTTTGAATTGCTTAGCATCAATGTTATATGGTGTTTCTCCAGCACGGTTGGGGCGATACAAAAGACGACTGTTTTTTGGATTTCGCAACAAAATTTCCACAATTCTTTTATTTCTGGCACGAATAGCTATGTGTAAAGCAGTATCACCTTTCTATTACCATTCATTAGGGAGGGAAAAAAGTATTTATTTTTAATGTCATAAATAACATTTTAGACTATTTAAAAATAAATTATTTAATACCTTATCAGCAGCTGAGACTCTGGCTTTATTTTCTAATAACATCTGAACAATTTCTGCATTTTTATTTCTGGTAGCTCTCAAAAGTGGAGTATCACCATCCTAGGAACAATTTGTTTAAAATAATACCATTTATATAGCGATTAACAGAAATAAAAAAATTAAAAAATATTCCCATATTTTTTACCTTTGTTGCAATCTCTGTGTCTGGATTAAACTCTAAGATTACTCGGACTATATCTTCATATCCCTTTTCTACTGCCCAATACAGAGCTGTTTTACTTTCCTAAAAAAAGTACATTTAAATTACATAACAACAACAAAAAAATTGGAATGTTTTGAATTTAAATCCAACTTACTGAGCCTTGTGCATCAACATCAGCATATTTTTTAAGAATAGCTTGAACAATTTGAACATAGCCACCTTTAACTGCATTGATTAATACTGTATCACCATTCTAAAAAAAAATATTGAAATCAGTATGAACATTAACATTTTCATATATACAATATTCTAATATATTAAAAATAATTCAATAAAAAATTATTTAATAAGACAACTTTTATAATAATATTATGTTTAATAAACCTCACCAATCCGGATTTTTTTGATACAATACTCTGTATGCATTTTTATTATTATTATTTTTTTAAAAATACTTTTTACAGGATAGAATTAAAATTAGTTATATAAGATATTTTATCTATAAAATAAATGAGTGTTTAAAATTCTATTCCTGTTGGTATTGGTTAACAAATTATCCTAAGATAATTTTATCACTAAAATTGCAAAATTTCTTATAGATATTGTGTAAGCTTACATTATTATTTTATTTAAAATATTTATAATTTGACAGATGTCATCTCTGTGAGTATGTGCAAACAATGGGCACCAGTTAATAGTCCAAACAAATATCTAGGCCAGTTTTATATTAGTGATTTTTTTCAGCAGGAAACTGTTTTGCAGTATATTCATCCTGCAATTACCTTTACTTGTATTATGCGACTTCTGGGCGCAAGCCTACTTCATTATCTATGTAAATCTGACACTAGATTAAAACTATTTCCCCCTCGCTAAAAAAGGAGCCATTTAATTTATTTGTTTACATTTATAAAAATTTGTATTACATCTTTTATGCACAACCTCTCATTCACTGGTCATTTCTATGATTGTGATATCAGAATTAAGATATTGAAAACTGCTCAGCATACTATGATAAAAGTTTAATTTTTAGGCTTTTCTTACTCAGCATTCTTAGTGCTTATATCAATTACAATTGTATAAAAAAAATAAACAAATGTAATACAAAATTATTTTGAAGCACATATGAGGTATTGCAGTAGTTGTACAGATGGATTTTAGAACTAAAGATTCCTGGATCAAAACTCAAACTGACATTTCTGGCACTTAATGTAACATAAATTTCCAAACAACAAACTATTCAACAACAATAATGATGATGACTATTATTATTTATTTATTGTAATGACATATACTTAGAATACTCTATATATTTTAATGAAAGTGTAACTAGTCGAGCAAAATTGATTGTGATTCAAAATCTAGTTTGTTTGAAAACACCTACCCATTAGCTTGAAAGTTCATACTATAGGTAAGTAATGATAGCTGGAAAAGTATATGGCAAAAAAATATTTCTACTCAAGATAAGCAATGTTTCAAAAACGAATTTGATGATTTGTTTAGGATTGTCATCTGCTATTTATCAATAACACATGTTTAGAAGGTTCTAGAGTAAAGAGAAGAAAATTATTGTTATTAAATGCAATTTTTTTAAATGTAGGATACAGAAATAATGTGATGTTTTATTTCAGTTTATTCTTTATTCTTCTTTTAAAGAGAAAATCTACATAAATAAGTAAAATTAAATTTAATATATAAATCAAATTAAAATTGATGCTACACATTGCCTAATTTTAAAATTACTTTCTTATTTATTAAAGAACTAAATTAATAATGGTCCTTACTAAATTATGAAAAGATTTTATCACTTTTGCTTTTCAGCATTTTCTTTTTTTTTTATTATTAAATTAGCTTCAGTATCTTTAACCTTTCACTGAACATTGCTGATTTTCTGTCAACTTATGTACTGATGTAGTTAAATGCTACAGCTCTCATCTTGGGAAATAAATGCTAAGTATTTGTGTTATTAAATCCTGATTAAGTTATAATTATGAAGATTATTGTCTCCACACAAAATGATTTGTTGTTTCCTTTATAACATTTAATATTCACATGAGAAAAACTAACTCTTGCTTCTGTAAATATGTTTTAAAATTGGAATTCAATACTCTCATTAAATATAGTAAAAATATGGAATTTAACAAAACATCATAATATAGAATAAAGTTAATAAAATCTATTTATGATGTAATATATATATGTGTGTGTGTGTGTGTATGTGTGATCTATGTACAAGTACAATACAATTTATATTAAACCTTGAATTCCTAGGCACTTCTATATAAGGGATTTTATTGGATTAAATATATAATAAATCAATAAAACCATTTTTATCACTCACTATACATCTGCAATTTTAAAGTATCCATATTCTTCTGAGAATTTAAATAAATATTAAGTTTAATATCAGTAACACTGTTATTGAAATGAATGTCTCATACAGATCTGAATGGTTTAGATTAGATTAATTAACATGAAGTATGCAAAGATATTTTTTTTTAAAAAAGGTAATCATTATAATTTTGTACAAACTTGTAACTAGCAAATACTCTGGTATTTAAATTCAATAAAACTTTTTACTCAAAATCAGTCATTAAAACCATTCAAACATTAATATTTAATAAGTTGGCAATCTTAAAATAGATATTACTGCATTTACATATATAATAACACATCTACACAAACATACAATAAAATATATTGACTGAATATATTTGTAAATCTCTGGGTACACATATATAAATTTACAGTCAATATTGAAAATAAAAAATTATATTAAAATTAATATTAAAGCTTAACAAGATATTATAGATAAAAATTGTGCTAGATAATTTATCATATACTTAAATGTTTATAAAACAAGATACTAGATTTGTTATTTTCAAAAAGATGTATATAAAAAAAAAAAAATTTGCAAATAGCAGAGTCTTTAAAGATTTATTAATTTAAAACAACTTCTCCATGCTATAAGTAAAGTTAGTTGTCCTGAACAATGCAAACATAGCAGATATGCCTACAATTTATTAAGGAAGTATTTCAAAATTATATAAGGTTTAACTTCATTTTTTCATGCAGATATGGAGTCATTAATTTTCTCTTCTTTGCAAAAGTATTGTAAAAAAAAAAAATTCTTGTGCATAATGCATACAAAACTTTGTCACCTTGATAATAATTTCCTATAAGTTTTAACAAAAGAAAAAAAAACAGCTTTCCGACATATAGTTAATTTTTTATCAAGATTTTTGTACAATATTTTTTTTTTTTTTAAAAAAAAAAAAAAATATTTTGAAAGAAAAAATGTCTGTTAATATAGAATTTTTTTACAATAAATTGATAATGGATTAGATACATATAATTTCAATTACTATATATGTTACATTTTTTAAACTTAATAACAAAATCAAATATCTTCATGCAAAACTATTTTTAATTATAAAAGAGCATTGAATTTATCACTACAATATTAGTTACATTCCTAAATATTAATTTGTAAAAGAATTTACCAAATAATAATATAAAAAAATATGTATGTTTTTGCTTTCAATATACATATATTTGTATATATGTGTGCATGTAAATAAATGAATCAAATTCTTTTGGTTTTCTTCTTTATCAATATTATTATTAAAATAAGTATTTGAAGAGAAACTGTTTCAAAAATTTTTACTTTATTAAAAGAAAAAAACAGACCTTCAAAATGAAATCTTTTATCTAGATCATGGATTCTGTTGGGTGTTTGAAAACTACCAGCTTCAGAAAAAAAAACTGATAATAATTACCAATAGGTACTTTTATATCTCATTTTTTTCATTATTCAATATAAATAAATTTTAAAACATTAAATCATAATTTTAAAACATACCAAAACAATTTATGAATAAATTAAAACCTAATAAGTTTAAAAATAGGCAAAACTCTCCATAGAAACTAGTCTAGGGGTATTGAATGAATAGGCACTAGATAGGGATTTTATGCACAAATCTTCTTGCATCCATTGATTACTCTGGCTTGCACCAAATGACACTACTGTGTGGAGAGTTTTGCCTGTTTTAACAGCTTGAGCAAGCATAAGAAATGATCATGTGATGTTTAGTGGTTTAAGTTTAAAAATAATTAAATTTTAAATTTTTTTATTTTTATCTTTTAAAAATGATTATATTTTATTAGCTTTATTGTTTTTTATTAAAGAGCACTTAATGTTTTTGTGAAATAAGTATTATTAAGTTACTGTGAAAATTGTTTATGTTACTTTGCATTTAAGAAGTATGCCTAGCAGAGAAATCGTTAATAGTAGATTTATAATTTAATTTTTGCAGTGATTTAATTGTGAATTGGTATATATAGTTTATAATATATACTACATGTATACTGTGAATATATCTATTTACATATAGATAGATAATTGTCTTTACTGTCAAATAAAAATATATATAATTCAGCAAATGGCATGGTTTAGCAAGTAGATGATCTATAAAAATAAATACAAAGCAATAAATAAATATACAAACACACACACATATATGTAATAGTTTTGCATATATATATGTGTGTATGTTTGGCAAAATGAGTTATTTTTATTTATGCTTTATTTATCTGATTGAATACATTTTTGGTATTGAGCAGCATAATCATAGTTTTCTTATTTTGGTGTGTAATTTTTTTTATTATTATGTATGCAAAAGTATTATATATATATATAACAAAGTAAAAATTAAAATTGCACATATACAAAAAAAATAAACAATAATAAATTAGAAAAAAATTCAGTTCCAATTTATATGACTAAATTACATATATTAAAAAAATAAATAAATGATTAACAACTATCGTAAACACCAAATTATCCTTAGATTTAGTATAGGAAGGAAGTTTATTACAAAGTTTCACTGCAAAAAAGTAAAACTGTTTGTAAAGATATCTTTTTAAAAAACCTGGTCTATCTAAATTATATTTTGAGCTAATATTATAATTATAAAAGTAACTTCTCTCTGTTAGTTTAGAAGTGAAATACAATGAAGCATTTCTCTCAACTCTTCAAAAATTGCGATTAATCTGAAAGATACAAGCAATTTTTTTTCTTAAATATATGTTGGTGCACATGTTCAAGGTCATGATAGTTGTACATTTATATGCACTTTCTTTAACACTTTAATAATACTACTTTTTATATAAAACTTTATTCTAACAGTTTCGACTGTCCTGCAGTTATCATCAGAGCTACAATATCCAAATATATAAATAAAATATACTTTTTAACCTAACCATTATAAATAATCATTTCCCATTTTTTTACTTTACTCTTAATTAATTCTATCCACATTTATTTTATATTACTTTATAAAGTTTTGATATAAAAAATAGTTTGGTAAAGTGTTAAAGAAAGCTGTAAATGGCATGATATATAAAAGTAGAAAACAATACATAAGAAAAGGAAGAAGAAAAAAATTTTTTAAGTTATAACACTGAAGCTATCATCAGATTTTTATAGCATGTTTCTTAATGAGGTATTCAATAAAAAATTATATCTGAGTGATATGACTATTAGTTGTGAAAATAATTTCTAGATTGTAATGGAAAACTAATAAAAAAATCATGTATTTTATTATATAAATATAATAATGTGCAAATTTGCAGTGTTTTCAACTTTTTTCACATTTCAGAACATACAATAAATGTATATCTCTTTGATATCACAACTGCTGCAATTTTTTTTTACCGTGACCGTTATATTTTATTATAAAAGTATAATAAAGACAAATTAGCCGTTTTTAAATTTTTCTTTGTATTTTAGCACATATCATTAAGTAATCTATCTCATATTAAATGTGATCTCTGTTCAATTTTTTTAATAACAATTTCTGCAGTACCAAGAATTCTATTTACTATGACAAGAACAATTTAAATCTTGTATACAAGTTCAAGAAATATTAAACTTATAAATTAATATGTGATTTAACCAATTTATTTTTTCTACTTTAATCCAATAGCTCTATTTAATTCAGGAACAATACTATAATTAATTCAATCAAAATTACAAAAATAAAATTAAAAAAACAAAGTTTTTTCATTTTAAATTAGAAAAATTTTTTAGATTTAGAATTTGTTTGTTTAAAGACTTTTTTAAAATAATTAAATCCTTGACGATAAAGCTGATTCAATTTAATTTATTCTTAATTAAAAAGCTAATTGATCCATTTACTTTAAATGCTGCTATATTTGGCAGAAAAAATATATAGGCTTTAGTAACTCAATAGTTATAAATTACAAAGCTAATTTTACTCCAGAGTAAAATAATAATGAAATATAAATACATATCTAAATTTTAAAAGTAATAAAAAAGATCGCTAATAATTAAAGAAAACTTAAATGTAAATAGATAAGTGAGTTTAAAAAGTAATGAAAAATAGATTCTGTAAAAATAAAGTAAACTTTATTTTAGATAAATTTCAGTTTAATTAGATAGCAACAAAGAAAGATGGTTGGCAGTGAAATTAAACTTAAGCAGACAAGGATCATAGGTTAAAAGCATTCTACAAAAGATTTCTGAAAAATAAACGAAATTGTTAATTACAAGGCTGAATATAACTAATGGATTTAAATGACAGAGAAAACTGTGTACTGTATTGTTTAAAATCAAATGTTTAATTTTAGAAGCAAACAAATGGATAAAATATTTAAAGCTAATTACTAAGGAATGTGATCAGATGTAATTAAAAGCTGGATCCGAATCATCGTAGTAGAGAAGTAATAGTGAAATGGAAGTACAGTCATACTGGAATGTTAGGAATTTATCAATGATATCAAGCAAAGAAAAGGAATATTAATAATATGCACTTAAAGAGAAGAGAGTCGTCAGCTTTTCTACACTCATTGTAAGCCATTATTGTTGCTGTGTCGTGGATATGAGAAGGACCTGAGACAAACTGAGGGAAAGTGTCTGGACTTTTCTGCAACAATGGATGTGTTCTAGAGCTTGTGCCTCTGAAGGTGAAAGATAGCCAGCTAGGGAAAATGTTAATAGACTGCACCGGACTCTTTTTATTTACATAGTCTGAGAAGACTCAAATAGGATTGTGTTTTGCATAAAATAACTGTGAATATAAACTTTAGTATTCAGTTAATGTTACCACTAGTATAGTGGCAGGATTTGTTACTCAGTGTGATATGGACAGTGCAGTTAGAACGTTAAATCAAGGATTATTTGTGATATGTGTAAATAAAGTAAATATGATTGCTACTCAATTAAATCTTAACTTATGTGTATGAATATATTGTAAATAAATATATTTAATTGTTATTAATGTTTTAGGAATTTATAATTTTGCGGTAGTTGTTGGTAATCACATAGCTGAATACACAACAAATGCTTATCTTTATATATTTTTTTTTTTTTAAAAAAAAGTATACAATAGTTTTTTAAAAATTATACTGCTTAAGCTGAAATTAAATAATTAGTGCATTTTCTTCCAAAGTTGATCCATTATCTGTTACAATCAAAATAACAAACTAAACTTATGAATTTATTTTAAAAAGCAATTAGAATAATATTTAGATGATGAAAAAGCATCTCTCTGTGTATATTTTTTTCAGTCTCATTTGAACTTTAAACTGAAATTATTAATGTTACACCCAAATTTCTAACAAGTTAATATTTTTAATTAATATACATGATGTAAAATAATAATATTGTTTTACTAATTTCTAATTTTTTAATTTTCCATTTAATATTTTTTTGAATCAAAGACAACTGAAGCTGCAGATGCATGAACCTCATTTTATTAACACTGTGAGTTATTTTATTTTTATTTTATTATCATTATTAACAATTAAAGTACATTTCAGTAATATTTCTCCTACAAATTTTTTCAACATTAATATCTTATTACTATTATCTTTATTTTTAGCATTATATTTATTTTTACTCCATTTTTGTACTCTTTCATTTTCTTCTGTTATTAGTTTGCAATAGATTTTGGTATTTTGATTCAACATCCAATTCACAAGTAACGTGCTGCTAACATTTAGTTAAAAAGTCAGTCGTTCTTTTCTGTAGTTTTAGAAATATTTACTTCCTGCATTATTTCGAATAACACTGTTACAATATGTCATCAAGATTTTGCTTATTTTAACAATTTTCTGTTTATTTGTTTTTTTGCCCTTTAACATTTATTCACTTAACTTATCAATTCATGATACTTCTGATAGTAAAAGTTGAAAAAAATCAAAAAAATGTTTTAAATAAAACTATTTGTTTGTAAAATTGATGCAATCAAAGTGATGAAAACAACAACAACCAAAAACATAGAGTGATATATAATTATTGCTCTACTTCTCATTTACATTATATGGAATTAACTAATTGAAAAAATAAAAATTATACTTTTTAACAGATTAGATAATTTGTTAAAATTTTAAAAAATAATTTAATACTCATGCTTATACAAGGTGGCAGAATTAAGAGCAAGAGAAATAGATTTGCTACTTAAAAGTATCGACAGAGTTTACTTCTTGGTATCATAATAATCCTAGTCAATGAACCCAAGTATCAAATCTATATAACTTTACAAGTAAAGCATTAAGATATAATAAAAAAAGGAGTAAATAATGGCTGTTGGAGAAAAGAGCCATTAGATCCAAAAATCCAGGTGGAATGGATCCAAATCCAAAAGCTCTAAGCTTAGATATTAATCTGGGGATATGGATAGAAATGCATTGGATTGAGATTTATTAAGCACTACTATCCGGTATGTATTGATTATTTAAGCCTACACTGGCTGAAGTGGAATAGGAGATACATATTTGCCCTTTAAAAGTAATGCAGAGGCAGAAATCATCTGATGTCTTGTTGGTTTATATTTTTTTTCTTACTTTTGCCTCACTACCTTTTAAAAGATTAATAATAATAACACAAACATCATCCATTATAAATATATATTATGTATATATAAAAAAAATGATTCAACTTACAAATGTATGATATAGAATTTTAAGATGTCTTCTATAAATTCATTAGATATTAAGGCTAGATTCATATTTAGTTAAATAGCAGGCATCTTAGTATTCTATATTATATTATATTATATATACATTATTTAATATTTCAAGCCATCAATTTGTAATATATATACATAAATACAGATACAAGTTAGTTTGATTTTAATGTTACTCAGTGTTTTAATGTTACTCAATGTTAAAAAATCTTCTGCCACTTCATATCAAAAATCAACAAGTAACCTACTTTTACTTAGATTATTTTAATTTTGATAAAACAAAAATTAGAGTGCTAATAAAGTGACACTAAAACTATTTAATTTAAACATAAAGTTTAGAGATTTTTATTTCAAATAAAAAATTGACATGTATATATGACATTAATAAATTATTTATAATTTTTAAATAATTTCAGTAAAAAATTGTCAAACACTTACTCTATCATGTAGATTAACATATGCTCCCACATTCAACAATGCAATAGCTATTTCACTATAACCTTCTTTAGCAGCAATTATAAGGGCAGTACAACCATCCTAAATTTATAACATATAAATATCATCAGAGATGAAAAAAATTTTTTTTGTCAAAATAAACAAACTAAGAAGTACCTTATCAATTGCATTGACATTTGGATGCTTTTCTAGTAATAAAGAGACGACATCAGGAAAATTGCCCTTAGTAGCTATAATCAAAGGAGTCCAAGAATTCTAGAGATTGAAAAAATAAATAAATAAAATTAAAAATATTGTATTTTAATATTTTATTAAAATAATCATGAAAAAACAACAACAAAATATTGCAAAGATCTATCAATTATTCATCATTAGGCCATGATTTACTCTATTACCCTTGAAGCACTATGATGACTGATTATGTTTCAAGATAGTTGTTGAACATTTGATTACTTACAATTTGTGGGGAACAGTCTGAACAAATGATCTTTTATGAAGTTTAAATAGAAATTACATATTGGATTAGGTGATGTATACAGTACATATGGAAATGATAGTACTTCCCCTTTCTATAACCCCCCTAGTTTTTGTCAACTTATGCTTAAAAAACTACTCAAGCACATATATAAATTTATTACTTTACTTTTTACAAGAGATAGAGATTTTTAAAAGCGTTATTTTTTCTAAACTGTCCATTCACAGAATTGATTTCCTTAGCAATTAGTAATATATGATTGTTAAAAAAAACTTTCATAAAAAAAAAACCTCTATGCTTAATACAGCTTAATAATTAAATCTGTTCAATAATTCCATGCTAGTTATATACAAGATATTGTACTAAAATATCTGATATTATAGTGTTAAGCTTACATTTCACACTATGTAATTTGGTAAAATTTTAAATGATGGAGTTTCAATGGCCCAATAGGAACTGTAAAAGAGGAGACATTTTGATAAGATTCCTATAAGGAATGAAAACATGATTTGATGTTTTAAATGAATTTTATTTATTTTTAAATTGTTTAATATCAATTTTATGTAAGTTGATTAGTATTTTAATTATGTTTGTGTGCATACCTGATAGCTAAGTGACTGAATATTCTTGTAAAAAAAAAATTTTTTAAAATAAATAGCATCTAGGGTCATAATATGAATATTCTATCACTAATTTTCAGGATAAGATATATAAAGTTTAATAATATGTAATATTAATCAGAAATAATCTTAAAACTTCTAGTATTAGTCACAATATAGAGATGATATCCATATAGCTTCATTTAAATCAGCTTATAATTAAAGATGAAGTTAATTACTATTTATTTTAACAATTTTGTAAGCAAACAATAAACTATCAAATATTTAAGATCTCATATATAAATATATAATCATATTAAAAGACTAATAAAAACATCCAATGCAGTATACTGAGCATCATATTGCTTTGTGAAATTTTTATTTACAACTTCACCTATGATATTATAGTCTGATTAAAAGCCTGAGATGGTTAATTTAAGTACATTCCAAAATAGCCATGTTAAAAATATTGTAGTTATTTTCTTTCCTATTTGAAAGCTTCACTTCAGATATTATTTACAAAATTAATGTCACTTCTAAAAGAAGACAAAATTATAAATCCTAAATTTTATACCTTGAAAAGATAACTTCTCCTTAAGAACAGTGATGTCATCTAAGTTTCTTTGCTTCTTGAAACATTAATCAAGTTTTTGTACTTGAAAAATAAAAATAATTAATGTTTTAATAATTTTAGTGTTTATAATTTCAGAAATCTTTTTTTTTTTTTTACGAAAATAAAAAAAATTTGGAAGAGTTAAGTAAAGCTATAACTGGTCACTAAATTCTGCTGCAAAAGACAGCTAATTGTTCTATAATTAACTGCATAATTTAGTGATTATGCAAAAATCATGATTTTACACATTCAGTAAGTTTATTTTTAACAACAAATACTAATTATTAACTATTACCTATTATTACATAATAGAGAATAATGGACAAACACAATTTAAAAAAACACACAATAGTTATTAATATATCAAGCTACTTATTTTATCAATATATATATATATTACTTTTAAGGAAAATAATCAAAACAGACAGATATGTGTTCATACCATTCCTGCAGTATCAACATTGGCCCCAGCTTCCAAAAGAGCTTCCACAATAGTAGCATGTCCTTTTCTGCATGCCCATACTAAAGCAGTTGTCCCGTATTTGTCCGCTGTATTAGGTTTTGCACCTTTTTGAAGTAAATGCTCAACAATTTCAGTATGACCCCTTCCTGAAGCCCAAATTAAAGGAGAAACAGAATGCTAAAATAATTAAAAAAAGAAAAAGAAAAATTGCAAAGAAGTTTAATTTAAAAAAAAAAGAATTCCTAAATGTACAAATCATACTTCTCCGATAACATTACAGTTGGCTCCTCTTTCAAGAAGCTCTATGGCTACTTCTGTTTGACCTTTGTAACATGCCCACATCAGAGGTGTCCAACCACCCTAAAAAATGTTTAACATTTATTACATAAAAGAGTACTTTTGATACAATTAAAATATTTATAAAAATACAGGAAAACCATAACTGAGAATGAACCATTTTATTTACAGAGGAAAATAGTACTTACTTTAGAATAGTTATAATATATATCATTTACTTAATTTATAATAAATGTTAAATTATAACAGACAAAATCCAAATTTAAAAATGGTAATATCAATGGAGAATCCTACAAAAAAAAATTCCAAATTGCCTGTTATATGTACATAACACAAGTAATATACATTTAAGTACCTAGTGACTTAATTACATTAAAAATCAAATTTTACATTTTAGCTAAAAATAAACAAGCAATGATTTATTTCCAAATTGTTTTATATTTCCTGATTATTATAACAAATCATGAAAATATATAAAACAATGAAATGTTAAAAATAAATAAAAATAAAAAGTAATTTTAAATTAGAAATTGATACCTTAAACTTATTACCATTTCAACCAGATTTCTTATTCATTTGTTGTTGTTTTTTTTAAAGCATTTCATTACAGAATAAAAATTGTACATGGAATTATACAATATGTAATAAATGTGAAAATCAAAAGCTATGTTGAAAAAATTATTTCTTTTCATTAATCATCAATTTTCATATCTGTGATCAAATAATTATAAACTCTATATAAAAAAATCCTTTCTCTTTCAAATATATTCGATGTTAAATCAACAAAATGTTATCTACAGTTTTCTTTTCAAAAATAGTTCATAACTTTCAATATATATAAATGAGTACACCAAACTTTTTAAAACTTGATTTTTATATGATTATTATAAAAATATAACTATACACCAACATTTTGACTATATTATAAAATAGTCAAAACGTTGGTGTGTAGTTATATTTTAAAACTTCATTTTTATATGACTATTATAAAAATATAACTACACACCAATGTTTCGACTATTTTATAATAGTCTTTTTCACGGAAAATTCTATTATAAAAATATAACTGCACACCAACGTTTCGACTATATTATAAAATAGTCAAAATGTTAGTGTGTAATTATATTTTTATAATGATCATATAAAAATAAAGTTTTAAAAAGAAGTTTGGTATATTCATTTACATATATTCGATGTTAAATAACTGAGAAAATATTTGTGTGGAACTTTAAGAGAAAAAAATTTGAATCACAATGCAAAAATTAATAAAAAAAAATGCATAAAATGAATGCAAGAGAGTAAATCTAGAGGTGGATAAATATTTAATGCTAATTAGTTACATACATCTGTCAAAAAAATGGGGGGGGGGGTCCTAATCACAATAAGAAAAATGCATGAAAAAATTAGTGTGATTTCAGGTACATTATCAACATCAAATTTAAAAGTGCTACAGAAAAATGTAGAATTTACTGTTTAGATGTCAAAAGACAATAAAAAAAGATAAATGAATTGTAAATATGGCTAACCAATGGAAAACTTTAGCATATTTTATGTAATTAACTGGGTAGTAAATTTCTATTGATTCATCAATTTGGTCATAAAAAAAATGTAGATTGATGATAAGGTTAAATGTAACAATGGACATTTTATAGTACCCAAAAGAGATTTCACTTTTGTTTTTCTGAAAGTAATATGAATTGATAAATATAAAAAAATTAATGGTGGAAAATGGTATTATGAATATTAACATAAAGAAAAATTTATTCTGCAAAATTTAAATTGATAAAGTGAAACTGCATTGGAAGCAAATGCCATCTGCACTTAGTTTCAAAAGCATAAAACTTCTATCAGGTTAAAAAAGTGAAAGATTCTTGCTTAATAATGACAGTGTATTGGCAATCAAAATTAATAGTACTAATTATTTATAATTTGTTAATTTCTACAATCTGGCAAAATTATGAGGGACTCGTTTAAATTTTCACATCTACCATACTTAATTATTTTAGAATAAATAAAAATTTAATTAAATAATAATTTAATTTAATCTTAGAATACATAAACAGTAACAAAAAGTAAATCTTTAATGCAGTAAATAAATTAATAAATACATCAGTGATGTAACTATCTTATAAGCAGTTTGATGTCTGCCATAGATACCAGTAGACTAATTATATCAAAATCACATGCTAGTCAAAGAAATGGATAAATAAACGGAAAATAATAATATTAGAATTTAAAATCCTTTCTATTATTACAAAAAATATAATATATCATAAATATAAAAACAAATAAACAAACATGTATATACATTTGTATGTGCATGTTAAAATGAAGACTTTCACAGGTAACATATAAAAAATATAAGTATTCTACTGCTATGATAGTCAGGCATTGTTAAATTCTTTTGTGTCAAATATCTAATTTACTTTTAATACAGTACATCTTTGTATTTGTGCAGAATGTAGTTTATTTTTTATAAGTATATTGTATAGATCAACATGAATACATATCAGAATTTAATTTTTGGTAAGTTAAATTTTATAACTGATTGTTGTAGATTATTTTTGAAGTGTTTCTTAAATTGCAAATTATTAAACAATATCTACATATTTTACTACTGGTACTTTTTTTTCATTTTACTTTATTTAGTCGGTTCATTGTAATTTTATACTATTACATATTGAAAATTAGTTTTTCTTGAAAGAAACTCAATGTTGTGCATTTGATATTATAACAGTTGGGAAATGGACTCTTATTCTATCTGCCATACAGGGCACCACCAGGTCATTTGAACCTGGAAAATTTATATAGTAGGCAGATACTTCTTTGTAAGATTCCATTTTTATTCGATTGATATGCCCTAGTCACTAAGCTCAAGGAGTAGCTGAGATTTAATGATATATACTTTTAAACATATTTTTAATAAAGAAAAAAGATAATAGAATAAATCACTGATAGTAATAATCATATAAACATTTATTTACGTACATATGTAAAACAAATTTGAGGAATAAATTATTTAACATTGCTTTAGGTTTTATTATTATTATTTTTAACTTTATCTTGATAAGTTTGCACAGATGGATATTTTATACAATTTAATAATTTGATAAAGATAAATATGCTACATAGATTATACATTTATATACTCTATTCTTTCTTTTAACTCCAGGCTACAAGTTTGCATCCAAACCTATGCCAGCTTATTGATAAACTGATGTGATCAATACAAAATGAGGATGTTAGCATACAAAAAAACATGCTGACAGGAGCATGATATAA
Source organism: Epiperipatus broadwayi (assembly GCA_028023455.1). NCBI lineage: Eukaryota > Metazoa > Onychophora > Udeonychophora > Euonychophora > Peripatidae > Epiperipatus > Epiperipatus broadwayi. Next base: position 4,769,347 of record JAQFVV010012470.1, read on the forward strand.
TTGGGAAAAAAAAAAAAAAGAATGACCCTTGTCCAGTACAGGAATACGCAACTGTCTGGCAAGGTAATCATTTGGAAAATATATATATTAGACATGCTCTATAATGAGGGATTGTGGTCTTGGTTGTCTTACTATCACCATCCAGAGTGTAAGGAGATCAATGGCACAGGGAATACATCTATGTCCATTGGCAACGCGATGGCTAGCCTTTTGGCCATGCATTCAATTGGGAATAGTGCCCTGATGCTAACGTGGTACAAGAGGAGAATCCAATGCACCTCCCCACATCACATTGACATAAAACACCTGTACATCCATCCACCAGCACTGATTCAACTACGAGACAAATAGTCTGAAATTGACTCACTTAAACTAACATAATCTTATGAATCTAAGCAGCCATTTACACCTATTTTTAAATTATTAGGGTAAAAGAAATTTGATATTAAACAAAACACAAAACTATAAAATAAATTATAACAGAAAATTGAAAAATGGAAATGATTGATTAGCAAACTTAATACCTAAATAAAAAGATTATTAACTGATTTAGAGTCCTATTGCTGATCAGATAAGAGTTCACTTAGTTATATTTTTTATGAATTAAATACTTATTGAGAGATATTTAAAAGGTTCAATTGATAAAAGTTCATACTTTTTGCGGTAGATTTGAAGTCCTGTCCATGATGCATCACACCCATCCACTCTAAGTCCATTTAATATTTCTATCATTTCTGGGAAGACTGGTTCATTGCTTACTGCTTTTCAGTAATCATCAATTTGGGAGGGCGCCTCAGCAGGTACATAACAGGAAATTAATTCATTGTGAGACCTTTATATTTCAGGGTCCACAATGCAGTTCATAAATCAACAATTATTTCATTTTGTGAGTAATAGGCCCTGATGTTTTTGTTTCTGGCCCTGGCTTGGTCAATCTGTTCCAGAGCGAGAAACATATAATCTTTAATTTTTTTTATCTCTTACCTGATCTTTACATTAAAAAGTGCCCAAGGGCTCATTTGCTTTAGATTCAATTAATAGAACAATCATTTCCATTCACTAAGATCTAAACATAATTCTTTTAAATAGAAACTAATTAACACTTGTTTCTATTTTCTTTTATATTAGTTTTTAATATATATGTGCTCTGCGCACAGATAATGAAGCTATTCAATGTACGTAAAGTTATCAAAAGTTACCGCCAAGCGCTTTCGGGACAGTTTATAGTCCCATATTCATGGCATCTTATATTTGGTTAAGAACTGTAATATTAATGCAAATTCATATGCAGATGCTACATGGACCATTTTCGAGACAGAGAAAAGCAGGCCTCTCTTCTATTGATTGCTGCTGAGTCACTTACAATGTAGTAAGCTTCTCTGATTTTGCAAATGACACTGGCTGTGGTGGGTAGAAATCTTTAGATCTTTACTTTTTCTAAAAAATAATTTTCCATCTGTGCGATTATATATATGTTAACTATTTTAATTTTCTTTTATGTTTTTAAAAAAATCAATTTTATTTATGATTCATTTTCCCCTTTTATTTTAATTTTAAAATAATGAACTGACATATGTATACCATTACAATATTAATGAAATGCTTAATTTTTTCATTTATATATTTTGTATTACAATTAGGAATGTTTAGCAAAATAATAAATTCTTTTTTTACTTTTCTGAAAAATAACAATGTCAACATTTAATAAACCATGCTTAGAATTAAAAAATGAAGACACAACTTTTCAATTAAATAAAAACAATAAGCAAAATGAAATTAATAGCTTCAATAAAAAAAACAAAAAACATTTGCATCTGAAAGTAATCTAAGAAGCTGAAGATATACTCTATCAAAATAATCAAATAGAGAGAAACAATGTTATTCTTGAAACTGGTGATGTAAAAAAAAAAAGACAACTCTGAAAATAAAATAATCAAAGGCAAAACTCTCCATACAGTAGTGCCACCCTGTGCCAAACAGAGTAATCAATGGATGGCAGAGGGCTTGTGCATAAAATCCATATCTAGTGCCTACTCATCCAATATCCCCAGACTGGTTTCTGGCTTGTGGCCATCATCAGTGAGGTGGTGATCGTGTGATGTTTAGTGGTTTAAAATAAAATAATATAAATTAAGTCAAACGCAAACAACAAAGAGATATAATACTTTAATTTAATTAAGAAGTTACTTGGCTCTCAAGTTAGGAAAATGAAATTATATTATTCCAATTCATGAAGATCATACTTTTAATAAAATTGGATATTCAAAATTTTGTCTAACAGAGAATGGAGATATTATTCTGAAAACACATTTTTTTATTTTGTTTCCCATACTGTTTCATAAATAAAAAATAACTTTTTAGTTTGTAGTAAAAGTGTTAAATTTAGTAATAGGAAACATTTGAAATCAAGAATTCTTCTCAATCATTCAAGAACAACTTTTTTCATCTTATTATAAAAGCATCTACTATAAGCTTGTATAATCAATAGATACCAGAATGTTTTAGTGCTATAAAATGTCTCTCTCCAAGCTGGTTTTGGCCTTTTTCCTTCATCACTGAAAAATGGGATTCAAGACTAGAGGTATTTTTTATTTATTTACATTTTTCAAATTAATATCGTGAAAGTCAAAAAACCGGTTTTTTGAACACAAATCAACTTCAGTAATTAAAATAGTTTCAGATTAGAATAATAATCTTCATTAACAAAAGTAAAAAACAAAACTAGTCTGGAGATAAGATTTTATAGTATTATATCATTTGGTGTCAATTTTTTACTCAAGCTTTCAGTAGGTGGCTCTGAAATAGAGCAAACAGCTTTATACTATGGAAGCATATGATTAAGTATATGATGTTGTTATTCATATTCTCAATTATAAAATATCAATTAGGCATATAAATTTTTATACCATTAGAAAAATTTTTGAAAAAGCAAATTAAATATGAACCAGAAACCTACTTGACAATATTATACAAAATATAGTAAGCAGACAATCAAAATAATATCTCTTCTATTTTTCAATCCAAAATTTATATTTTTCTGAATCAATTGTAATTTCAAAGTTAATGATAATTTTAATTTTTAATTTTTTTCCAATATTTTGATCATGTCATATGACCTTTTTCAAAGGCAATATGTATATATAAAATCTATATGTAGTTTTACATAACTATGTATATGCTCTGTATATATTATAATTAAAAAAAAAACCAAAAAATTAAATAACAAATAGCATTTAAATTCAAATATACTATTGTACATTATAAATAACATTAAAAAAAAAAACTTTAAAAAGTCTTTTCAAATCGTTGTGATAATTATTCTAGAAATATATAAAATTTAAAACTAAATTACAATATTAGTTTAAAAAAAAAAAGACTTAGAAAATTAAAAAAAATTTAAAGCATACACTTTTTTATGGGCATTAAAATTAAACTTTACAGAATAATATTATTAATAAACAGAGCAAAACTCTCCATACAGTATTGCCAGTGCTAAACAGAGTAATCAATGGATGCCAGAAGGCTTGTGCATAAAATCCCTATCTAATGCCTACTCATCCAATATCCCCAGACTAGTTTCTGGCTTGTGGCCTTCATCAGTGAGGAGCTTTGGATCTGAGAGCACTGCATCCAGATCTTAGGATCTAATGCAACCCTCTAGCAACCACCTTTTATCTCTACTTAACTACAAAACTATGAGAATGAAATTGAAAACACAAAAAATATTTTCAATCTAAGCTCAATAGCTTATATAGTCATATGGGTCTGAACTCAGTTCAGCACCCATACATTTTGGTGCTTTGGCTCTTTTACAACCATAGCCACCTCTATCCTATTAGGCAGGATTGGTGTTAAACCATTAAGCATCACATGATCACATTTTCTATACTAGCACATTAATTGTTGATAAACAGAGCAAAACTCTCCATACAGTATTGCCACCTGTGCTAAACAGAGTAATCAATGGATGCCAGAAGGCTAATGAAGGCCACAAGCCAGAAACTAGTCTGGGGATATTGGATGAGTAGGCATTAGATAGGGATTTTATGCACAAGCCTTCTGGCATCCATTGATTATTCTGTTTAGCACAGGTGGCAATACTGTATGGAGAGTTTTGCTCTGTTTATCAACAATTAATGTGCTAGTATAGGAAATGTGATCATGTGATGCTTAATAATTTAACACCAATCCTGCCTAATAGGATAGAGGTGGCTATGGTTGTAAAAGAGACAAAGACACCAAAATGTACGGGTGCTAAACTGAGTTCAGACCCATATGACTATATAAGCTATTGAGCTTAGATTGAAAATATTTTTTGTGTTTTCAATTTCATTCTCATAGTTTTGTAGTTAAGTAGAGATAAAAGGTGTTTGCTAGAGAGTTGCATTAGATCCTAAGATCTGGATGCAGTGCTCTCAGATCCAAAGCTCCTCACTGATGAAGGCCACAAGCCAGAAACTAGTCTGGAGATATTGGATGAGTAGGCATTAGATAGGGATTTTATGCACAAGCCTTCTGGCGTCCATTGATTACTCTGTTTAGCACAGGTGGCAATGCTGTATGGAGAGTTTTGCTCTGTTTATCAACAATTAATGTGCTAGTATAGGAAATGTGATCATGTGATGCTTAATGGTTTAATAATATTATTACTTAACCAGACTAATTTGAATTACTTCATTTTCTTAGTTCTTATTTGTAATTTTGCTTTCAATTAATTTTTAATCACCTTATCAATTTTGTATTAGGATTATTCATTCAGTTCATAAAACCAAATAAATGGTGAAATTTATAAGAGATGTGTAAAGCATAATTTCAAAATATATTATGTTTGTGGAAAAATGAATTACTTTTAAGAGAATATAATGAATGGAGTAAAAATCTAAATATCCCAAAAGTTAGGATCTACAGGCAATTTACTGTGTTTTGGTTCCCAATTTATATATTATAGTTTTTAATAAATAAATAAAATAAAAAAAGACAGTATCCTTCTGTTATTGAAATGTTTTATGGAAGCATACCAATAAGCTCCCAATTTAATGTAAAACTTTTGGTAGATTATTTGAATTTAAAAAAAAAAAAATTTAAGGATTTATGTCAGCAGTGTAAACATTGATTAAAAAGTTTATCCAATGCAAAATAAGGTTTGTACAAACCACAAAGCCCAAATAAATCATTGATAAAATTGTTAGAAGCTCCTGTTGGATGCAGTCTTTCATCTAAAGATCCATGAAAAAAGTAAGAAATTGTTTAGAGTAATAGAAAAAATGGAAATTTGAATACTTAATTTATATAATAAACTGCCTACGATAGCATGGCTTTTCTTATATCTGTATCTAAATAGTAACATAAAAAAAAAAAAAAAGAAAGAAGAGAAATCAAACATATATAGAAGCTTTTGAAAAATTAATAGAGAATACAAAAAGTATTATGAAAAAAAAATTCATTAATGATAAAATAAAAATAAAAATCCGTGTATATTTTGAAGCTGAAAGAGATATTGTAAAAAATATTACAGGAAAAAAAAAAGCATAGAAATCAAATACTAAGAAAAGATATATGTTTAAATAAACATATATGTAATAATATATATATTGAAATGAATAATCCGGTATTCATTTCAATAAAAAAAAAATAAGATTTTTTTTTTCACTAAGCAAAATGATAGGTTTAAAACAAAAAAAAACTAAAACAAAGTTCAAGAAAGAAACTAAGTTTTGATATAAAATCAGTTTTTCTTTCAATCAAACATTAAATCCATCTATTATACAAATGTATTATTTTTACAAAGAGCTAGCCAGAAGAAGAATTTCATTCAACTTAAACTTTCTCCCACACCAATCCTCCAGATAGTTATTATCAAACTATACCTGAACAATTTTATATTATCAGACAAGGGCTGAATAACCTGCTTATAAAATGCCCAATGGACATCCAAAAAGAACTTTTAATAAATAAAATCTTTTTTTTTTTTTGGTTTTTTAAGTTTGAGAATTTGAAATGAACAATCCATTATTCATTTCAATAATAAAAAAAATAAGAATTTTTTTTCTTCTAAGAAAAATGATATGCAAATTTGATTTTAAAAAAAACTAAAACAAAGTTCAAGAAAGAATAATCTAAATTCTGATATAAAATCAGTTTTTCTTTTTTTGGAATACTGTTTTATTGAAATCACAAGATTTCACTATGTCTTGTAAATAAAAAGGCAGAACATTACTAACAGTTAACTAGATCTTCTGGAATATTTGTGAATGATATTTTGAATAACTCCGATTGCAAAGAAAAATTAGCACTTATTTAAATGGCAGCTATATAAGACTATATTATTACCATAAACAGATTTTTAATATTTGTCAGAAAGAAGTAACTGACAATTATTTTGTTTTGGTGAGTCTTATATTTAATGTCTGATTTGTACTTTATTTAACTAATCTGAATTTGTAAATAATGTTTGTTATCCTATTTTGAAAGCAACTATCAGTTAAAAAAGAAAAAAAATTTGTAATAACTTTTCTTTACATATTAAAATTATTTTTTTATTAAAAAAATAATTATTATTATATATTGCATATGTATGCTAAGCTTATATATTTTATATAAGTTATTAATAAGAGGAAAAGGTAAAAAAAAAATAACAATAAACATGTAAATGCAATGTTCACATATAAACTGTTTAAGTCACAAATAATCATAGTTAACAATGTAATTATTTTCATTAGACTCATTCGCTCATAGTTAAACTTATAGTTGATTACTGAAAATTGGATTTTATATAGATGGATTTATATTTTCACAGTTGTTTATTCAATGTTTAATACTTTACATATGTTTGCATCCATATAGGACAATACATTCCTATCATTTAATAAGTTAGGGATCGATCTCAGAACGAGTCATCCCTGTATAAATTGTAGTTATATTAAATTAGGTTTAGAATCAAAAAGCCATTCCTTATAATTATTGCATAGAAGGTTTATTCAATTAGGGTTAGGACCAAAAGGCCTTCCCTTTATAGTTTTATTATTATATAAGCAGTTATGTTTAGGAATAGGATTAAAAAAGACCATTCCTTATGATTATTGTAATAGAGATAGCATTGATCTCTATCCAATATAGAACATATGTATGTGTAAATACTAGAACCCATATGAGTCAAAGACATATTCGTATTTATGGATTCATACATGCATAGAATTATATTCAAGTTTATTGAAGTCAGGGTTAAAGATATGGTGAATGTATTGTCTTATCTATGAATATTATTGATACTATGATATTTAAGAATTAAAGAATTTTGTCAAATAACTAAATTGCATATCAATTAATGATTATACTTTGCAAATAAATTACTGTTAATTAATTTGTTAATTTTATGAAAGAAAATAAATTGTACATCAATTAAAATATACACTGGTAGGATAAATTATTATTACACAATTTGTTACTTTGTTTATGTAAAATTCTGATCTACTTTCGTTCATTACGACTAACTTATGCTCTCCATGAATTAGCCCAGCATTACAAATGGGGCTGTGTAATGATTACTATTTCATTGAATAAAATATTGTTTTAAATATATACATTAGTTTATTTCCTGATATTTAAAGTCGGGTGGAACCTATGTAATTTATGTAAATAAATAAATAATTAGAGAAAATGTACAAATATTGAAATATACGTAGTCTGATCATCACAATATATATAATAAAAAGATTAAAAATACTTACCACATCTCGTTGTTCTAGCTTTGCTCCATTATTTAGTAAAAGTCGAACAACTTCAATATGTCCTTCTTTTGCAGCATTTAACAAAGCACTCCAGTTGTCCTTAAATTAAAAAAAATTAAAAATGTTAATATATATTTCATAAAGCTGTGTCCCCTTAAGAGTATTATCATATCACTTATGAAAAAGATAAAATCATCACTAACTTTCAACAAAATTTCTCTGACTTATGATTGGAAAACTTAATGTGTCAAGAAAGAAACAATAGAAACTAAAATTCATTACAAAATATGCTAAAATATCAGATAAATTACAAGCAACTAGTAAAAAATTTTAATCAGAAAAAATATATATATTCCTAACTTTAATTTTTAAATAAACATCAAGTTATTACTTTTTTATAAAATTTTAACCTGAAATCCACTAAACATCACATGAACACTATGTCCCATGCTTGCTCATAACTGTTGTTAAAATAAGTAAAACTATCTCCATACACAAGCCTTCTGGCATTCATTGATTACTCTGTCTTGCTTTGAGTGGCACTACTGTATGAAGAGAGTTTTGCCTATTTTAACAACTGAAATCCATTACTTATTAAAAAAAAAAAAAGGTTGAATTTGATCATATTCACTAAATTTTGCAATCACATTCATTTAAAATCTTTCTCACACTATACACTTTTATTTTCTTTTTATTTCATCATAGTAATGATACCTAATGGAAACTTCAGTAAGTAATAGATACCAGATGATAATACTTAAAAAAGTTTTATCCAATGATGTCCTATCCAATATCCCCAAACGAGTGTCTGGCTTATGGTTTTCATCTATAAGAAGTTTTGGATTTTATATTCATGGATATAAATAAACTACTAAATTCACACAAACTTTTATTCTCCCATACTTTAATATTAATCTTTTCCTGTTTCAGCCATTCTCTCCTTTTATATTCTCACACTTATTTTCATCTCAAATTTACTTTCCTACCGTCATATCATACTCATCTCTCTCTCTGTTCAGCATTAAAATGTATAAACAAGAAGCAGAAACTATGAAATTTTAAATACCTAACTGAGCAGAGAATATGATATTAATTATTCCCTCATTTTTAATTTATATATATATAAATTTCTCTGCATTATAACTGTAGATTTTCAATATTTTATAAAACCTCAAATTTTTTTCTCTTGAAATTTAATCAAAAACCAAAGGCTGATATTTTATAAAACCTCAAATTTTTTTCTCTTGAAATTTAATCAAAAACCAAAGGCTGATGATGCATATTTGCCTATTTTGCACAATCAAAATATTTAAATAAATGAGTTAATGATTATTATTTGAAAAATCATGTGATGTCTGAGCATAAAATAAATACAATAAAAAGGAGAAAAATGGCATATCTGTTTAATAAATTACAGTAATCCTTTTTTCCAGAAATAATATTTTGATAAATATTCTATTAAATAAAAATATCAATAATGTATATAGAAACCATCAAACTTGTCAAAATATTAACATTTGATAAATTTGATTATAAATGAAATTATATAATAACTGAAAGATTTAAGATAATATATAGTTAAGATTATTAATAATCCTTAATCGCAATGATTTATTTTTAGTTTATTTCTTTTTACCAAAGTTTATTTTTTATTTATACTATGAATATATTTGAACACAAGATGAATTTTATTGTAATAAGCAGGAAAAGGATTTGTAAATACTTTAATTTTTATTTCAATAAATTATCATTAGCATCAGTATCTATTGTTTCCTTTTACTCTGAACAATTTGTTCCAGTGATAATCATAAATTTAAAAGCTAGAGGAATCTAGATCATTTCTCAAGTAAATAAAGCAAATATAAAAATTGAAGTACGGTGAACTGAATTAAAGGGTTATAGTGAACCCAACACTTGGTGTGAAATGTCATATTACCTCCAACATAAATGATCACAATAAAATAAAGAATTTGATTCTCATTAAATTTTTAAATCATATTTGTAAAATTTCTATTAGTTAACTCAAACCTATCTATGCTATCAAAAGTACACTGCATTTATGATAAGAAGGTAATACCATATGGAATTAATTGGATGTTGAGATGCAATAGAAATCCAATGCATTTCACAAGTTAAAAGAAAAGTTATTTCTCTTATTGAAATAACTTAAAAAACATTAGAAAAATTTCATTTAAGAATGTTCCATAAGATTTCAACAATAAGATGACAAGATCATAAAAACAAGCAATATGTTTTTAGCTTGCTGGATATGGTATTACTGAATCTGTTAAAATATTTTTGTTGGATTGACATCTGAAGAGAATGAACAGTAAAAGACATTCTAAAAAAAAATATTATAAAGAATATCATAAAGAAAATCTCAAAGACACTCTAAACAAGTGTAATATTGATTGCTTTCAGTGAGAAGATATACTTGAATACAGAATTCAATGGAGTTATAAATAGGCAAAGTATTGGAAGAATTCTCAAAAATTAACTATTAAAATTTAAAAAATAGCATCACAAGATATCAAAGAAACAGAATAAAGAACCAGCATGTGAAATATGTGAATATTTAAATATTTCATGGATTGGGTTATATAGTCATTATCAAGCTTTTCTCTACCCCCCACCTTTTAATAGTTAAAATGATCATAATTATGAATTGTTGCTAATGATGAAATACATTGCATATTAAATCTTTTAAGTGTCAATAACTTTTGAAATATTTAAAAATTGCAGTAATAACCAGAATAAAGTTTTATTCTGCTAATAAAATCAGTAAGGCAACATCAATTGTTAAAATATCATATAGAAATACTTCTTTTGTCATTAGTAAATATAAATTTATAATAATTACAAAATAATATTTTTTTGTTTTGTTTTAAATCATATAATTATTGATACAAATACAAATTGGAAAGATATTACAAATTTTTAAGACAAACTAATTAGTATAATTTCGTAGAAGATCACATTGATTGTAGATACATCAATTTTTGGTTATGTAATATCTGCAAAATGTTCACCCATTAGTTGAAATACTTATCATTCACATAATTATTGCTATAAACTAGTACACATCCTTTGTGTTCAAAATAAAACAAACACAATAACAGCCTAAAAGCTTTAATAATTTACATAAAAATTCTTTCCAGGAGATAATATTAATTAATATTTATGTTAATTTACTTTGAGAAATGATCCCAGGAATTCGTAATAGGCTAAAATTAAGTTCCCACTGGGTGAAAGATAAGATGGTGAATCTGGCAGATTGAGAAGAGTCTTTTAATGCTTTGCAGATGAAAGGAACAAAAACATTGCAGACTTGATTTTCTTATTTTAAATCATTATAAATGTAAACATTTAAGTTTTGCACATTTTCTATAGTAAATTCTTTTTACACAAAAAAATCAAAATGCTGTCACATAACCTAAACTTATTATATTTTACCTAAGAAAATAAAATACTGTATATTTTTTGAGCATAATATGAAATATTTTGAATCAAGATAATTTCTTCCCTGGCAGAAAAAAAAAAAAGACTCTAATTAATAAACATAGGTTTCAATCATCTTTGATTGAGATGGTGAGAATCTCAGATTGACTTGATAATAAACTTATCAAAAAAAAAACTTTGTTCAAACAGTGGCAAGCAATAACAAATATCACTAATAATAATCAAGCATTGCCTCAGTACCTTCTTTTCACCCTATCTTTAGAGAGGTGACATATCTACATATATATATGTATGTATATAAATAAATAATTTAGATATGTATATATAATCTCATAAAATGAAACTAATCTTCACATATGTGCTAATAGGTTAATGTATAAACTTATGCACACTCACCTATCAGCAAGAGTTTTAAAATCATAAGATATATAAATATCTACATTGTAATATGAAACACATTTTAATTATTTATGTGTTTAAATTTTAGAAATTTTCTTGAATGCACAAAAATAATATTAATTTTCCTTTTCCTAAAAACTCTTCTTAATAAAGCTATGTATTAAAAAATGTCTTTGAAATGGCAGTATATGCAGTTGAAACAGTTTTTTTTTTTTTTTTTCATATGTCATAGCATCGGCCGGGACGCGAACCCACACCTGTCTGCAACCAACTACTTTCTTGCAAGGCGGGTGCGATGACCTCTTGGCTTGAAACAGTTGTTGTTTAAAAATCTTATTTTAATCAGATATTTCCACTCCATGAGTAATGAGTTTTCTAATTAGTAGTTATAAAAGGTAAAATCTCCTTAACTCCAATTTTATTTTCAGAGCATAGTTCTATCAAATTTGATGACATTTGATTAACAATGTATAAAAAAAGAAGGGGAAATAACATTACATGTAATTTTTTTAAAAAATATATAAAATCTCTCATAATTAAAAAAAATCTTATAATTTTACATAGAGAAAATTTCAGCATTTTATTTAAAAACATTTATCTATATTATTAATATTTCAATAATCTTTACACCATATTACATACATAATATAATATAAACAAATATATAAAAAACACTGATGTTTCATTTTGGGGGATATTTAACTTAACTACTTTAGTATTGTTAAAATGATTTTCATTGATTGATCAATTTCTTTCAGAAATAATGTCTAGATATGTCCCTAAGCATTAATAATGGTGATTAATTGTTTATCAATTTATTGTCCAAAATATTTTTTATTCTGCAATTTTTTTGAATATTCAAAAAATATAATAATATATTTTTTTAATTCCTGAAAATTTTTCAACTACCATATAAGTAAAGCTATAACAATTTATATAAAAATTAAATCTATTTTGTTAGATTTACTGCATGAATATAATTATATAAAGTGATAATTTAAATTTATAAAATCAATTGTAACATTTTTATCAAATAAATAGCCACTATGCATGCTTAATTCAATTTTAAATTCGGTACATTTACAATATTAACAATGGTTCAGAATTTGTGGTCTAGGCTCTGAAATCCATCTTTTCATTACAAAGATTACAATGAACGGTTCAATCATTTACTTTCTAATTAAGTTTATACATAAAATACTTACCAAATCTTCAGCATTTACATCAGCTCCTCTATCAATTAGCTCAGACACTATTTCGATGTTCCCTTTTTCACTAGCAACTATTAACACTGTCTGCCCATTCTTAAAAAAAAAACCAAAAACATTCATAATTACTTTAAAGTATGGTTTATTATTATAAATACAGAAAAATACTGCAAATTAGTTTAAATACCAAGACTTTAAAAACAAACAACGGTTAACACATTACATATTTAAAAATAGTTCCTTCATATTAAAATTTCACCTAATCTAATCCATTTGCATATTTACAAAAGTATATTAATAAATTTATTCTGATATACAAAATTTTAGTCACAAATCAAATATTCTGCACACTAATGCTGCTATTTTAACTATTTTAGATTAATCTATCCAATATCAAAAAAATTTTCATTATAGTTTAGTTCATTTTGTTTTTTTGGTACATCATTTTCTTAATCCATCAAACAGACAGACTCAACTATATTCAGTTACTTTGTTAATGTTTTACTTCATGTTGACTTCTGATCTCTCTTACAATTTCAGTTTCCAGTTAATTAAAGGTCTGTTAAGATTACAGATTATTCAAATAGTTATGAAAATAAACTTAAATTCACTGGTAGAGAGTAATCTATCAGTAATGATTAAAGAAAATTACAATAACAATATCTTGTAAAATAAACATGGATCTTTTAAATGCTTAAAATCTATTTTTGGGTTAGCTAAGTAAAACCATAACTAAGAGCAGTTATTTTAACAATAGCAGTTAATTTTATTCATGGTTAAAATTTTTGTACCTTTCATGCTCATTATTTATTTTATTTCTGCATACTTTCATTTATAGTTTGTGTATTACTATAATTTACATTAAAGCATTACATTTTAAGTTATATGTGAAAAATTTTCCATTAGGATTGCATATATTACAATTATTATACAGACATAATAATAATTTTATATAGCATTTTTCCAAAGTACAAAAATATTTATAGACATCTTTGGACCAAAATTGTTTGAGATCAAGTAACATTTGAATACTAAAATTTTGAAATACATCAATTCCATTAAATTTGCTAGAATGATTTGTTTATTTCTTTTTTCCTATTTTCTTTAATTGAAAACTGTTCAAGATCCTTTCAACTAACTCTTCAGTAAATTATTCATTCATTCTTATGCTTGACTAGTGATAATTTTGATCAAGAATATCAAAATATTTTTTGGCAAAAATATCATTCATATTCTTATAAAAAAGCTTTATTCTTTATAGATAAGTGTTTTTTTCCTGAAATAAATCATCATCGTTGTAAGTCATCTGCCCTAAGGCACACTTAATACAACCATTAAAACTGTTTACACACCTTAAATAAAGTTCTGTGTGATTTGGTGCAATGGCAGATAGGGGGGCTAAAAACCCATGGAATCATGGCCCAGTTCTACCGCTTCACTTGCTATAACTTCTTATGAATTCCTAAGCAAAAAAAACCACTCAAATACTATTTAAACAACAGCCATTTTAATCTAAGAACTTTTAACACCTTTTTCTTGCCACACTATTTCCTGTGTCTTTTCTAGTAAAACATTCAGAATGTCTGTTTCTAAGAACATGGTCAATAAAATTTTCTCCTTTAAAAAAAAAAAAAGTGATCCCTTCTTACTTATCTTTTTTCAACACACATTATTTTTTTTAATGCCTTATTTTATTACTATGTGCCTCAGCTGAAAATTAATATCTAAATTCATTTTCCTAATTATCTATGACATTCTCAAAAATCTTTCCAGCGATATAGTTTGCTTAAATGTCATTGACCCTTATATACATATATATTTCTATTATTAAAAGTATAAAAGTAATGCTTATCAAATGCTGTTTTAAATTACATTTATTATTCACTCAACTGTCTCACCATTTAAATGTATTAATTGTATTATGCTATTTCATTTCCAATTATATTTTCAAACTCATTTTTTACTTTCATAAAAGTTGAACTTTTAAATATAAATTCTTAATAATAACTGTGTTATAACAAATTCATTTTTCCACTTATGCTAACTCTTTCCTTGTCTAAATAATAGTCATTTCAAATCTCTATATGACTTAATACATGCTGCGAGATAAATGTCAATTCTTGGTAATCATTATTGTGCTGAAGCAAGTCATGCATCTTAGTGAACACCCTTTTTATTCACCATTAATCTTTCCAGGCAACAATTAACAAACAAATAAATAAACTCATAATGTATCCAAAATAAAATAATTTCAATCTGATCACTTATACTTATCACTAATTCATTTTACTTATTATTTAGGGTTTTTTCAAAAGTCTTTAGTAAGATCAAAATTCAAATAGTTTTCTTTTCCTATTCTCTTTCTTCGGTATTCAGCTTTCATGTTTACAATGCCACAGATCATTCTGTACCGTAAATCAATTAATTATGTAAACTGACAATATACTTACTCTTCAGTGGTATCAATTATGTACGAGGAAAAATGAATAAAAATGCTTTAACCAATTAATAATCCTTATGTAGTGGTAATATCTCTGTAATTCGGATTTGAACCCTAACCAATAATATATATAATAAATATAAATTATTAAAGTTTTCCCAAGCTTATACCTATAATGACCAATGTAGAAATATCTCGCTATATAGATTTATAAATCTCCTGATTTAAATCATCATAATTAAATTAAGTGATGATGATGGTTTTTATTATCACAATCACTCCAAAGTATTTTGTTTGTTTTAGGTTTCTATTTGCAGAAACTCCAGGCACCAAACCTCCTCAAACAAAGAATGTTTACTTGGAATTATCAATTTCTACCATAACACCCCAGTATATCACTCAGTGGTTTGCATGTTCTCAGAGTTGTGAATATTTCTTTGAACTAGCATATGTGTGTGTTAAGATTATAATATTTAATCATATATAAAACAACATGAACAAATGGATTAATAAATAATAAAATAACCATTTATTAACAAAACAAAATGCAAGTCATTTGATTGTAACTAGATTATGTAAATTTCAATTGTAAATTTCTCATCTTGAATAAAATTATTAAGATAATTATAATAAAGAATTCATATATTTTATTCTCTCTTCATTTAGTAATTTCATAATCAATCACAGAATAATCAATCAGTTCCAAATACAAATTCATATATTTAGTTTTCCCATTCAGTAATTTCATGTATAAATATAAAAAGTCAATCATATAATATTGAATTCATTTCCAATAAACAAATTCATATATTTAGTTTTCCCATTTAGAAACTTTATGTATAAATATAAAAATCATTAAGATATTTTTATTCAACAAACAGTTAATCTATTTCAGTCCTTTTAATAACTCCAATGCATGTGTATATATATATATAAATGAAGTTAAACATAACATCCTTTAAATTACTTTCAACTTAAATTTATGATTGTAATTCACAGTTAAATGCAGTATACTTTTATACAATATTAAACTTATTTTTAATCTTCAGAAATTTAATACCTTTTAATAATAGAGAAAAGGAATAACAATTTTTTTAATATCTGAATATCTTACCATTCAAGATCTCTTAGATTTTAGATGTGTTTTCTTTTCTGTAATTACTTTTGTCCTTTCATAGATTTTTTTCAGAAACATATCTTTCTTCTCTTCCCGCCTTAGACAAGTATATTATCTTTGTATTAGTGTAGTATGTATCAAATATATGTAAGTTTTTGGAAATTTCGCTGTGTAGTCCAATTTTTTTTTTTCTGCATGATTATTAAAAGTTGGTACCATAATTTCTCATAAGCTTCATTTACTGGTCTGGGTGGTATACTTAAGAGTTTTCAACTGTCATGCTACTTGTTTTTTGCTTAGCCTCTCATGTCAAAAAATTTCCTAATATAATAAAATATGTTTATAGCTTCTCTTATATGCTTGGAATTCCAATTAGTAGCAAGGTAAATTCTTCTTTACATGGTGCATTTCCACTGTTTTATCAAATATTTTGCAGTATAGAATTCCATTAATCCTCCCTAGAACAAAACTGACTGTTAAATTATTGTTTTTCTGTTGCCCCATTATCTACCACACATACCATAATGTAGATTATCTTGTTTGTTACCTATAGCACCTACCATAGTGACAACTAATCTTGGACCCCAGAGAAAAATATTCTCTAATATTCTTTACCAAAAGAAAGAAATAGTGGTTTTCTTCTTTTGTTTAAATATTACAAAAAGAAAATTCTTTGTCAACATTACTTACTGTATTCATAATAAAAAAATGTTGTTAATTCATAATTCTTTTTTCTTTATTTGAAGTCATTATACTCTTTTCTATCAAAATCAGTAAGATTTAATTTCAACACGATTTGGAATTAGTTAAATTAAAAAATCTCAAAATATTTTATATATTAACCGCATATTGTCTTCATCTCTATCATATATAGGTATGCATAAGTTCACATACACACACATTATTCTTGAAATCTTATATAGCACTTACACTGCTGCTACAAGGGTTATAATACGATAATTCAAACAATTCTGATTTTAAAACATATGTCATTATATTTAAAGATTTTTTTTTAAAGGTTTTTCATTGCAAAGTATCCAGTATTATTAGTCTTGACAAATTTCTTGACTACTGAATGGTCATTGAGTGAGTAATGCATGAAATTAATAATTGCTGGTGACCTTATGTCTTCATTATCAATTTTAAAATCGGCTACTATCTTATCACTATAATCCATGTTATCATATTAAACTAAAATTGATTTTTGGTTTAGTATTAGACCTGCTGTGTTTAAAATTCGACTCAACCCAACTCAGTACTGATTTTTTTACTCATTTTTTTCAACTTTCCTAGTGACTGTCTTGAGCAAATTTTTCATTTTTAAATAAAAATGTGATATCGTCGGCATAACTCAGATTGTTGACATATCTTCCACTAATCCTGAATTCTTATTTACCTTCATTATCTGTCTAGTTTCCATCATTACACATTCAGTATATAAAGTAAATAAGTAGAATTATAATAAACAATCCTCATGCCAATGTAAAACCAATCTCTTATTGTTTTAACAACAGTTAAACTTCTCATTATATCAATAATATGCGGTGGTACACTCATCTAAGCATGGTCAACAGAGTAAACCATATACATTTCAGTCAGGAGTTCACTGACATTTCAATTACCCTGGACATCTCATTGCTTCTTGATCCTTCCTAAAACCCACACCTGTCATTCTATTTCAATATAAAACTATAATTGATATTATAAATTTTTAGCACATTCGTAAAAACTGATTTCTAACTTCCAAACAAAGATTAATAATTTCTAAAAACTTAATTGCGGTTTTATATCAAGTACTCATTATAAATATGGTAACTGTTGGCAAAGAAACGCAAAAAAAAAAAAAATTAGAAAAAGTATGATTTGTCTACTGGGTATATTAAATCAGTGATTTGGTCCAGCATTTGATTCAGTTAATTGATAAAGTTTGGGTCATTGTTTAAAAATAATTGATTGCCCATGGTGATGTGAAAAAAACTGCAAATTATCAATAAAAAATCAGTAATTTGAAATAAAAACTAGAAACAAATAGGATTATGGACTAAGCTTTCAACCTCACTCCCCTCTCCAAATCAAGCACCAACAAGTAATTTAGGTTTGATAGTGGACCAAATAAATAGTAATCAAATGACTTTATTGCTGAGGAATTCATAAAAAATTTGAGCCCTGAAAATGCCAGAACTAGAATCAATCTGAGAACCTTAAGCTCCACAGTAAGACACTTTACTATCACACTAAACCAAGCATAATGGAATTTTTTAATTTGAATTGATTAAAAGCAAAATAACATCTTTGTTCCAAAACTAACATAGTATAAACAGGTGTTACTGACAGAGTGAAGTGGAGTTGGGCTGGACATATTGCTAGAAGAGATGATAATAGATGGACAATTGAAATCTTAAACTGGATTCCAACAGATTGTAAAAGACCCAGAAATGGACCACATGTGAGATGGATGGATGAAATAAGAAAGTGTGCAGGAGTGATGTGGAGAAAAGAAGCTAAAGATCAGAGAAAATGGATTGAAATTGGAGAGACCTTCATCCTGCAGTGGAGTGATAATTGTTGATGATGATATTTATGATTGTACTATTTTTGTCAGTTTAAAAAATATTTGGTTTTAAATGCAATCCTTAAAAAATTTAGATAGGTAATTAATAAATAAAAAACTTTTGAAAAGATTCCTCAGTCAGTAGAAACAGAAAAACTTTTCACTAACTTTAACTAAAAATTTATCAGCCTAAAAATGTATTTAAATATTTTGGTAGCTTTTGAATAGAATAGTGAACTTGAATGCTTCCAACATACAGCTGATGCATTTACCAAGTTAAAATTAAAAGTATTTGATTACAATAATAAAAATAATTGTAATAATCAAATAGTTTATTGCTCAAGAGATCATAAAAAGTTTGAGCATCAGAAGTGATGGAGCAGAGTAGCAATTCATGGATCTTCTACCACTGCATCAAACTTCACAAACCATTTCAATGATATAATTATATCAATTAAACTAGATAAATATAGGGCTGTTAGGTTATTCTGCCAAATTTATTGTCTGGAAGTAAGTCAAGGATCCACTATTGATTTAGTATAGATGCATTGGAAAAAATTCATTTAAAGATGCTTTATAATATTTGAAAAATAATAACAGCAAGAATAGAATACTAATTAGTATGTTCTTCAGTTTGCAGAATCTAATGATAGTGAATCCACAATCATTGGATTAGATATTGTAACCAGTTGGATTGAAAGGAAAACTAACTCTGATTTAAAATATTGTTTTATAAATTAAACTTTTAAAAGGTCTGAATAATAATAATAATAATAATAATAATAATAATAATAATAATAATAATTATTATTATTATTATTATTATTATTATTATTATTATTATTATGATGATGATGATGATGTTTCAAAAAAGGAAGTTTATTAATCAAAGAAATACAGAGTTTTTTTCATTGATTTTACATTAATTTTTTACAGTGATTTTTCCATTGGTTTTATATACAAGCATTTTTATAGTCTTCAGTTACATGTTTTCAATAAAAAGTTATCTAATTTTTACATAAAAAATTATTTATTGTAGAGAGAGGAAAAAATTGGTTTTTTATTTCAATATTTATTGTTATTGAATTTTCAATGTTCTTGAATTTTTGGTGCTTATAGCACTGATTGTTGTTTGATAAGAGACCATGTAGCTGCTTAAATATGGGGATTTGCTATTGTCGTCTCTATTCCGTATTTGGTTTAGTTTGTTGTTGTTGTTATTATTATTATTATTATTATTATTATTATTATTATTATTATTATTATTATTATTATTATTATTATTATTATTATTATTATTATTATTATTATTATTCTTATTTTGAGATTTAAAAACAAGTATTGTATATTTGAAATTTTAATTAATTAAACAAAATCTCCATCTATTAGAAATCCCCTAAGTGAAAACATGTATATCACACTTTAATAAAAATTTCAAGCTTGTTTTCAAAGGGATTAGAGAGATAAAAATAAAAACTCTGTTTTCAATCAAAGTGTTGTTATCACCTCAGATGATTTTATAAAAAGACTGATAAAAAAATATCAGTGAGCCTGGGTAATGATTTTTGAAAAGTTGGTTACAATATTTTGTTGACCATAGAATTTGCAGAATAGCTACCATAAACTGATGTAGCTGAAGGCAAGATAGTAGACTGTTTTCCTAAGCAGGAGTTTGAATTTACATGGAGAAAAATGACACATTTCTTTGTGCTGAAATTCATAGCCTTAAACGTGGAGAGGACAGTTGCTTGCCTAAAATCTATCAAACAAAGACAGCTGCTTGCCTGGAATAATCCTAGATAGAAAGAGACCAATGACAGATCAAAATTTTACATGGATTGCTTGGTTTTATCTCATGATGATAACAAACCTGGATTATATTTTTCTAATGGGCCAAAAGAACCAGCTTGCTGAATAAATAATTACATATATGCTGACGTATCTAAAGGCAGAGAAGCACAGATAAACATATATACAGTTGTGGTGAGTAGAATTATATATAATAACTAAATTTTAAATAATTTCTTTAGTAAAATGACATTTTGAAAGTGATGTGTGAATTTGTACTTTTTATGTTTATGGTGGGTGTATAGTTGAGCAGGGCTTCCTGGATGCAGTGCGTTCATGATGCTCCGAAGTAAAGGCTTGGCATTGTCTAGACCTAGATGTTGAGCTCCCATAGTACAGCAGTGTATATGTAGACCTCATGAATAGACCTCATTTATAGCCCCTAAGACTCACAAGAGATGAGCAGGGCTGGCTCAATGCCTGATAGTTTTTTTATCTGGATACTACTATTTGTGGATGATCTGTCTACGTACTTAGAAGGGGCAGTGCTTAAAAACAAGGTATTTTCTCACGATGTCATGGAGTTTTGTGTTCTGGTTGTCCATGCTTGGCTGTCTACTTATAATGGCATGGGAACTGCAGTTCATGTATTCACTTTTCCTATCTCACCTTGCCTACTTCATCAGCATTAACTAATCAAGCAGAAAGACATTTTGAAATTTATATTTTCTTAATTCTATAAAACGATTTATCTTTCGTTTATTTAAAAAAAAAGAGAAAGACATTTTAAATCAATCAACAATCATCTGTTAAAAATTTGATAGTACTATTTTAAGGAAAAAAGACTATTCAGCAAAGAGAATTAAATTGCAAGAATAATCTGTAATAATTTTATTGTGATAAATACTAATGTTATGTAGATAAATTAGTATATCGCAAGTTTGTGCAAATTATATATATATGCGTTTAAGTAAACCTACTATGTAAAATTATATCATTTAACTGAAACTTTAATCATTATTGAGTTTTATATTTTAAGATTTTGATAATTATTTCGTAGCAAGTCAAATAGGTTATTTCAAGCACCACATGTATATGTGTGTATGTTGTCAATTTTAACACATGTAAATTTTAATTATTTTTTGTTGTTATTGAATATCAATTGAAATAGATTAATTGTATAATAGAAATCACGTGTCCGTGCACACATATATGTAAATCCATGTAACAATTTAAATTTTGAATAGTAATTATGTAAATCACCAATGTGATAACTTTTTTTATTGTATAAGACTTATGTAAATCACCAATGTGATAACTTTTTTTATTGTATAAGACTTAATTTATATGTATAGCCACATAAACCTTAATTTCAATTTTTTAATTTTTTTGTTATTAATAAATTTGCATTTAATTGTTAAAATTGTATTGCATCATCTCTTGGTCACATACAATAATAGAGCTTATGTTCTCTGAGCTAGATTCGTGCATGGGATGAATATATGAATGGGGATATATTTTTTTAGTTCTTTGGGGCATCCAGAGATGATCAATCATCATCTTGGTTGGCGCATAAGATTATAGGGTTTAAAGCCCATGCAATATCTTTTATTTTACTTTAGCCTTATTAGGAGTTAAGTTTATAGTTGGCCATTACAAGTGGCCAGAACATTGACGATGATCAGCATATTTTAAGGTCCCAGCATTATTGTTTGATTGTTATGTATTCTGATGGATGAGCACTTAGTTTGTGCCACCAAATTAATGGTTAAATAATTACCCAAGCTGGCAAAGGCTCAATAGTTAGCTTGGTCTAAAGAAGACTCATTTCCGATCAAGTCACAAGATGGACTTGATTTTATTCTGATTTATTGTACTAATTTGTTTATTCCGATTAATGATGATGGATGGTTATTTCTCTTGAAAATCTACTTGTACTTATTTTTTAAATTATAGTGCTGGTGGATTTATAGTTGCTCTGCTGATCTCTCAATGATCTCTCTGTATTCTCTTGATCTCATGCTCCCTTTGAATATTATACTTATAGATAATTTTTTCAAATTATTGATATTTCATTTCGGATTAACTGTGGTTGATGATGTTTTTCCATTACCCAGTTTCAGTCCTTTTACTTCTTTCCATTCACTACCACCCCATCCCGTTACAGTATAAAAAGAGATAAAAAAAAAAACTTAAGTCCCGAAAAAGTACATATAGCACATTCAGAAACAATTTTTTTTGTAGGAGAGTGAAAATCCACTTATGTTATAATTATGTTATAAAAATTACTTCAAGGATATCAAAAAGCCATGATATTAAGAAGTGCTTTCATTGGGCGAATGTCTTCTCTTTTATTGCTGTATTAGGTTAAAAGAGAGCAGTGCAACATAATACACATACACCAATAACAATATGTGATGGATGTCCATATTTGTATTTTATGAATTGGTTTGATAATCATTATGTATACACATTGTAACAAGTTTGTTTTACATGAAACTATAGAGAAGTTTGTTATTTCTATAAATTAAATATGGCTTAGTGCTTTTGAGAACTTATGACATTTCACATGTTCATAGCAAGATGAACTATAATCATAATGGAGAGGTGAATATAACTGTATATATTTGAAGAGGTTAAAATTTATTTAAATTCGATGTTAAATATTCAAATTAGAGTGTCCATTTTTTGGAGAGAGGAAAAGATGTCTTTATAGTTAGTTGATAGCAATCATTTTGTTCGATGTATTGAATGGTTGCATAGGAGGGGACAGATTGATGTCCTGTTGCCTCTTCGTGCTTGAGGAAAATAGAGCTATGTTCTGGCTTGTCTGAGGCTCTTTTGTATAAGTATTGGTGCTGTAGACAAAAGATGCTCAAGGTTCCTTATAAAAGATTGATTGACATCCAGTTTGAGGCATTTAATTTCTAAATGGTGCTAGGAATCAGTTCTGGTTCAAGCGTATCTTTGGAGTTATTCAGTAATCTATTAATTGAAGGGGTGTGTGGAAAGCAAGACAATAAATTGAAAAAAATGTTTTATTAAAGATTTATGTTAAGATAAGTATGTATGGCAGAAGAAACCATGATCTATCATCAGTGAGAGTGTTAGCATTTAATTTTTTGAAGAATTGTGTTATTTTCCTTTTTTAAAAAACTATGTTTAAATTCAACTGACATTAAATTTTTAATATATAAATCTATGCATTGTGGGATGCATTTTTGAAGAATTGTGTTATTTTCCTTTTTTAAAAAACTATGTTTAAATTCAACTGACATTAAATTTTTAATATATAAATCTATGCATTGTGGGATGCATTATACTTACATAGAGCATGGTTGCGGGATAAAAAGAATAGACCAGCCAGTTTATGAGATCTAGGTACAGTTGAGTCCGGGAGCATAACCCCACAAATTTCAAGTAGTTTGACCTATATAGAATAATTCTGGTGAGCTGTGTTTCTTTATATAAACAAATCTAAGTATTTGAGGCAATGACATGAGTCATCCCAGTCTATTGTAAATAGTAACGCTGAATGGCCTTGTAGATTTGCTTTAATATTTTGAAGGTTCAGGATCTACATTCCATATATATATATGAAATATGGAGTGTGTACAATATGTGAAGGAACAATATTTTTAAAATGGTTTAAATATAGACTGGAAATGATACTGCTGAGGTGAATACCCATCAGCCATCCCTTTGTCGTGTTATATGACTGGTCGTTGAATGTAGCTATGATGTTGTTATCCAGCCATGATAAAAAATGCTATGAACAACTTGGGCAGTTTTGCTTAATTACTTTGGCTTTGATTATGCTAATAGATAACTTTCTTTTGATTGAGGCATATAATAAAGCTATGTCTAGTGAGGCTATTTTATATGGTGGACTGAGTTTGGCATGCTTAATAAAAGCTATACAAGGATTTAATGGTATAAGCCCCATACCCTAAATCATCAGACAACCATTGGTTGAACATTTTAGCTGTATTAAAATGATGAGCACCCCAAAGCCCGCATGAATATGAGGGGTGTATTAGGCTTATGCAGCTTAGCATTGGCAAACAGTCAATGGGGGATAGCTGCTGAAGAGTAGATTTTATAATAGTCACTCTTGGTGAATGCTCTATTACAATGTTTAAATAAGATATCTGTGATAAACTTGTCTTTACTCAGTTTTATATTATAAGCAGGTATTGGGACAAATCTCAACTTGTTTGTTGAAGGTGGATTTATTGGTAAATTCAGCCTTGTTCATGAGGACAAATTTAGTCTTTCTTCAGGCAAATTAAGGCACTGTTTGATAGAAACTGTTTGGCATTTGAATAACTCCAAAGATAGGCTTCAACCTGAACTTACCCCTAGTACTGTTTACAAAATTAAATGCTCTCAAACTGGATGTCAATTAATCCATTATGAGGAATACTGAGCACCCTTGTCTAAACACCTTTCCCAGTATCAATACTTACACAAAAGACTCAGACAAACCAGAACATAGCTCTATTATTCCTTGAGCACCAAAAAGTGACAGGACATTAATTTATCTCCTCCTATACAACCATCCAATATATGGAATAAAATGATTCAAAGAGAAAAATATGGGAGGCTTGCGATATAGCCATTAATACGAATGCTATTAAATTGTTACATTTTCATTTACCATTGTCAAACTGCCTCCACTCACAACTTTGACACCATGCATTTCAGATAAATATACTAATGATTATTACTAATCATTTTCGAAACTAGAGATTATCTCTAGCACAGATATAAACTTTAAACCTCAGTTAAAGATTAATATATCTGATTTTTTATTATATCTTTATTTATATGAATTTGAAAAGAATGGGGAAGTGTGGAGGTGTTTATTATATCTATGAATGCTATTAACTGTAGAGACTCATCCTTCTCTATCTCCAAAAAATAGACGCTCTAATTTAAATAAATTTTAACCTCTTCAAATATATACAATTACAAACATCTCTCAATTATTATTATAATTCATCTTGCTATATATATGAGAACGTCATAAGTTCTAGCAAAGCACTAAGCCATACTTAATTAATAAAAATAACAACTCTATAGTTGCTTATTAGTCCACTTATTACATTTATTACATTCCATATAGAAAAAATATAAACAGTTAATGTCATCACATTGTTTATAGGTTAATAATAGTCAAAGCTAATAATTTATTATGTTAATGTACTAAAAAAACTTATTGGAAATCCCCGCTCCCTTTGAAAAACTGAAGAAGCTTACTTGTATTATAACAAAGAATTTTATTTTTAAAAAAAATCTTAAATGATTAATTAATGACAGCTGTTAATGATTTTTTTGTTTAAAATATCAAATCTGAATTTAATTAAAATTAATTATCACAACAGCTGCATAGTAACTTTGAATTTTAACAAATATTGGATTTAAAAAAAAAAAAAAAAAATCTATATTCCAGGGCATATAAGAAATTTGAAAATATTTGTGGTTATCATAGGTTGGGATTTGAATTGTTAACTGAATATAAGAGAGAAGTGAAAACAAAATCTTAAAATGAAAAAGTTGAATAAATAGCCAAATAAAAGTGAATAGCAAAACTTACGGAAGTTAGCAAAAAAACTTACTGACAAACCACAAGAAAAAGCCTAAACATGAATTTCAGCATATTTAAAAGCAATTTTGGATGTTTCACGATCAAAGTAAAAGATGCAGTTATTTCTATAGAAATAAATATATTCATAGCTTCAGATTGATATCTGCTGGTGCCTTGATCTAAAACATATAACATATTCAACATGAGATTGTGCAAAATCAATAAAATAACTAGCAGACAAACATGCAATAAAAAAAGCATTGAATATATTAATGAATAAAGATATCTGCCAAAGAAACTGAGAACCAAAAGTAATAATGAATCTTTTCATAAGCAGCAGCTCCACTGAAGAAGCAATCCCAATAAAAACTGGCAAGACCTACAGTAATTTGAATTATTTTAATGATTGTTGTTACATATTGTAAAGAAGACTTTTACAATTTGGTACAATGGAAGAGTGACAAGTCTAAGAATTTGAAGATGAATAGAGCTGAACCTACATTTTGTAGTACTTGAACATCCAATGACTTTTCAAACAACTAATCATTCAATTTTTTTATTATACAGATTAATTATTATGTAGCTATATAAAGATATCTAAAAGATTAACTGTCAGCCAAATTAACAAATTATGGAGATCATTAGTGATGCTATTAATATGACACACATTAAATGAAACTAATAATGTATTTTTTGCATTTTTTAAATTAACAATGTTAATAAGTGAATGCTTAGTAAAACATTGGGAATACACAGTCTGCTTCATCAAATTTGGTACATATTACTAATGAACAATAATAATATATCAATGAAATATATTTATGAACATGTGATAATCAAAATTATTTAAAAGACTGAATAATATGTAGATATATAGACATACAATATATTTAACAGTGTTTGGAGATGGTAAGCCTGGTTGATCAGTAATTTACTGCCGAGAAACTTAAACAAGTTTTCAGAATAAAATACAATCATATCCTTTTAATATATACATAAACTAAATCAAAAAATTAAGATTTCGTTTGTAAAATTTTAAGAAATAATTTAAATTAATAAAACTATGCTTTTTATTTTTGCAATAATAAATATTTATATTATTATAAATGCTTAAATAATTACTAGCATCTAGAGAATGTCACTGATAGTCTTCACCCGATTATCATCACTAACATGATAAATACTCCTTATTGTACTTTACTAAAAATAAAAATCTTTGTTGGCCAAAATGAAATTAATCCCATCAAAAAAACATTGATGATATACACTGTTTATTTATATACAGAAAAAAAAAAAGAATTAAAATTATTTATGCTTTTATATATTTTCTTTGACAGAAGTCAAGTTGATTATCTAGGCAATAAGACATTGCAAACAAGTAATATCATTTGATTATTTTGATTGGACATTTATCACTGTTTGTGATCTCCATGACAATTTATTCTAGTATTATCATAGTTATATTTTAATACTTAGGAGACAAATACTAAAATATACATAAATAATTAAAAGAATACTGGGATATGTATGTTACAAGTGTGTATTAAATAAGCTCTGAAAATTATAAGTATATACATATATGTTGAAATAGTGTTGGTTACAAGTGTGTATTTAAATAAGGTCTGAAAATTATAAGTATATACATATATGTTGAAATAGTGTATGTACATATGCATATTATTTATATATTATAATCATTGTTCACTATTTTCTACACTTACACAAATACATATAATTAATAATATATTAGGATAACAATTTTTTAACTATACTAATAAAGTTATTGAGAGGCATCTACCATTAGCAAGGTGAAACTATACTGAATAAGTATTAAATTTATCAACTCACATTGTGAATTCAAAAAGAAATAAAGCTGATGCTATCTTTATTGATTTAAGTTCAACTTACAATTATATTTGCAAAAATAGTCTTTCTAAAAGTTTCTAAAATCCTTAAATGCAAAAAACAAACAAAAACAAAAAAAATGTACCTAACAAAATGCTCTCTGATAAAAAAATTCATGTGATACTAAATGAAAAATTTCCAGAAACATCAACTTCAATGTTCACTTCTTTCATCTATTTATCAGTGACTTTCCTGATACAAAATTCAGAAAATTCAACTATATTGATGACATTGGTGTCATTTCCCAAAAGAGATTTTTTTCCAAAGATTGGGGACTTATTCCTAATCTAACAAAAAAATAACTTTTCATCTTTACAATAGACATGTATCACAATCTAAATATAACCATTTGCAATAATAGACTGAAACTCATTTTTACACCATGGT
Source organism: Epiperipatus broadwayi (assembly GCA_028023455.1). Lineage (NCBI taxonomy): Eukaryota > Metazoa > Onychophora > Udeonychophora > Euonychophora > Peripatidae > Epiperipatus > Epiperipatus broadwayi. Next base: position 4,797,918 of record JAQFVV010012470.1, read on the forward strand.
TACCTTCAAATAAAGGCTAATTTATTTTCATCCATATAAGATTAGATCTAAAATAACTTCTCAGAAAACTGACTAACATGGTTTACAGGTGAGATGCAAAGACTTCAAGGACAACTTCATTAATATTAACATATTCTACTAGTGAACATTGTGCTTCTGTTTGGAAAAAAAGTGCCCACATTGCTGGCATATTTAAATCTATATTCCTCTGCAATGGCATCCCATATTTTACATATTCTTCCATCAAATATCAGAAAAGAAGTCTTACAGAAAATTTATAAACAACTATCTAATGAATCACATTTGCCAAAAACTCAAAACAAAGATTCATAAACTAAGACTCATATCAAACCAATATCTTTTTGCATGATTTTAAGCCAAAAATATTTTTTAACAAGTGAAATTATGATGTATAAAATAAATTTTTTGATTTCCTTTTTCTAAATCCAACAATAAGGCCAGCTGGATTAGATATCCCAAGGTATTAGTGGAGTCTTATTAACAGATTCAGGACAACCCATGATCACTGTGCTCATCTGTCTCATAAATGAAATTTAACAAACCATGAACTATCTAGCTAATGATTGTCAAATCTATGGATTCAGTGGCTGAATTGAAGAAATTAACAAACCACTAAGAGAATTTATTTTCTAGTTGAAATTTTTACCCATTCCTTTATGATTGTTTGTTAATAAATAACCTATTTAAAAAAAAAAAAAAATCCATACATTATAAAAAGTTCCTACTAATAATATAACACAATGCATTTTTTTTTATCTTAATCTTGTATAATCTTGTTTCAAGAAATTAATAAAAAATATATTAGACATTAGAGGGGGCTGGAGTCAAATTTTAATTCAATCTCAGTTGCAATTTTTTGAAAATCTAAGATGGCTCTCTGCAAATTATCTTGAAAGTCAAACCAACTTAATATCAGTTTGATAATAAAAGTTGCAAGAAACTGTGAAACAAATTAAAGATGTTAATTATTTAAATTATTTGTTCAAATTAAAATTAATATGTTACAAAATAATTTTTTAAGAAGATTAATTTATGTTTACTAAAAATGTGAGGAAGAAAATGAAAATAAAAAAGCTTCCTCAGTGCCATAATATGTTCAATTTCAATAAATTAATTTTCTCATAAATATATATTTTCTTTTAAAATCTATCATTTCATAAGTTCCTAAATATTGAGATTGCTTAGGTTGTCAAAAAAAATGGAACTATTATCAAGAATAAAATAATAATACACAATGGTGCAAAAGTCACTTAGCATTTTAAAACTTAAAGACTTATTTAAACAATAATAATCTGGTATACTTTTCAGTATTATCCATAGAAAAGTACAAAATCAATTGAAGAACAAACATTAAAAAAGATTATTTAATTTTATTTTGAAAAAAAAAAAAATTTTTTTTTGTCACATTCTCTAGATCTGACTAGTCCCAGATTTTTTCTTTAGGATTATTTTAAAAAGGTCTGAAGTATGATATTTGACAAGAAATTACAATATTGGACTTAAAATACACTATGAAACTGCTAAGTATGTGTGTATATTCATATATACACATAAAATAAGTAGTACTTAGTAAAATGATATTATATCTGTAAAAGTATTTTAAAAAAGGACTTAGATTAATTAGTTTTAATTAAAAGAGTAAATTTTATACTTATAAAGATTAGCTATACTGATAAATAATCAGTATTAGCAGAGATATTAATTAGTTCCTAATCAGATTTGTTGATAATGAAAACTCATTGCTAAAAATACATCATTGGAATGTGAATTGCATTACCTGATCACAAGAATCGAATATGGGAACTCTAGATATGGACCAGCTGATGGCCAATCAAAAGAAACATTCTACAATACCCAGAGTAGTGTGTGTAGACAAACAAGAACAGGGAATTGCTAGGTGAAGTTCCAGGAATGCAGATGTGCCATTCAACGGGTAGTCCAGTCACTCCTACTTCACTTTGACCATGCAGAGTTTACCTCCATACATGTGAAAGTAATCTTAGGGACTCACAACAGGTTGTATTGATCTATATTATTTGGTAGGTCTTTGGGTCCTTATTGAAGCAGTTGGATCTAAGTTCGATCCGAGCTTCATGAGAACCCTCCTTTAATCTAGTTCAAACCCTGTCACTAACTGAATATTTCCGAATGTAATGAGACTTTTTGCTATCTTCAATATATGTTAGTTTCAGTTAAAACTGATGTTATAATTTAAATATTTATTGAGACTAATTATCTTATGTTTAAATTTGTTAATGTTACTAATTACCTCATGATAAAATATTCATGAAAAAATATATATATATATATTGATTATGTGGATTGTGTGTATATATTTGTGGATAGTTTTATTACATCGGAATATTTTATTTCATATTTTACCATTTTGTTCAAATTTATATGATTAAAAGTTACCTTCTGTCGATAAGCTTTCACATCATCCTTTCCCAAAGACAATAGAGAATCTTTTATTAATTAGTTAAAATGATAAGTTAAAACTTTAAGGATGGTGCTAAATTAAAATCGTTTGTTCAGATTTTACAAATTCATTTTCTAAATAGAAAATGAATTCAAAGTTAATGGATTTGAAAGTCTTATCGGAGGAATGGATCGAAAATCAATTAGAGAAAATTTTGTTTTGTAATAATGTAAAAGCTTTAGCTTTAAGGCAACAAAATCAGAATGGGCAGAAAACTGTAGGAAAGGGTATAAATATCCCGGAAGTTTCTATAAGGAGCCATTACTATTAAATTAAGAGGAGTTGCCACCAGAAACTATGTCCTTTTTAATTTTGATTTTTAATAGTATTTTTAGCATGGTACGTGACTAACTTCAGGGATCTGATTGCTGGACCCTGAAGTTCTCCACAAATCTTCAAAATGTTGCTGCTGTACAGAACTTTTCAATACCAATCATAAGCTGCCAAAATACGGAAGGAAACTAATCCATAAATGAAATTCACATGAATCAAGTGCGCATCTACGTTGAATCCTAAACCCAACCGGACTCTGTCATTATGAATCAATGAGCGAGCCATGGAAAGACTGGTAACCCTTTTTACTTTATAAACCGCAAATTTCTGGTCTGTTCATGAACTCTGTCTCAAATCATAATTTAAGTTAACTACTGTTTAAAATTGTTCTATTCACTTTATAATGTGTTAAATTTTATTATAGTAATTCTCTATTCTATTACCTCTAGTCTTAAAATTAATATCTTGTTAACTTTCTTTCTCCTACTATGGCGGTTTGTTTTAACTAATTTTAATTATATTTATTTGAATGATTATTAATATCATTTATTTGCGATAATATGCCAATAATACTTTCAACTCGATAATAATCTCTTTCGTTTAAACTCACCCCAAGAAAATAGTATTGCATTAAATTTTATAGCTTATTGCCCGTTAGAACTAAATTAATATGGTTCTATTAATTATTGAGTTGATTTATTTAATGTTTGATATGATTTTACCAACAGCTGATAGGCATTATTAGCTCAGTTTATAACCTATGCTCCCGGCTATTTTATTTAAGTTATACAAAATTATCTATTCATATTGATCACATTTATTAATGTTTTACAAAAGGTTAATAAGGAAGATAAAATAAATATATTTTAATTTAAATCTTGTATTTTATATTAGTATTCTGGAAGGGCATGATAAAGGGTAATTATTATTATAAATATATGATTGTATTTAAGCACATTTACTCTGAATAAGTTTGATTTTAATCTGACATGATCAGGTCATTACATTAAGCATTTATTATATAATTTGGGCTTTATTAATCAAATATGATGATCACTATATCATCACCATTCAGAACGTTGCTAGTGCGAGCCATCCTCCTGCTTCTTGGGTTTGTCATTTCGGTGATATTATTGATATTTTAAATATATAGGAAGAAATCACGTCCTCCTCGCTCGTCACTGTATTGGAACACCAAAAGTTTATGGCTGTGTCCTGACCTGACTTTCCCAGTGTTCCATGGATCATTTGTAGGGCATAAAGGACTTGTTGAATACAAGCCGCCCTTCTACTTCTTGAATCACCGAAAAAACATTTTATTTCATATTCGTTTTGCTGCTCATAATGTGTTAGTACCATTTTATTTCTTAGTTTAAATAAAGGCCCGCTCTTTTACTTTAAAATGGTAATGAACTGATTTCATTAAAATCAAACACTTTTATATTTATCGATAATTTAAATAATTTTCTTTATTAAGTATTGAAGTTATACCTTATTTATTTATCATGCTGTTCATGAATTGATTTATGGATGTGTAGAAAATAACTCTCACCTCCTTCTTACATAACATTAGAGTCATATTTTCTTTTCCAAATAAAATATCAAATAACGAGTAATGTTTGTAATTCATTCGGCACAAACGCCATAGGTATCGTTATTTACATTTGTCTACTTTGTCGGGGTGTAGATAAATATATTTCTTAAATACTTACATATTAATTATTGGCATATGAGTACAACTGCCATTATTTATTGTATATTGTAATTCACGCTCATAAGACTAGAGATAATTTATAATGCTCATCATAAATATTTGAACAAATATTTGCTTATTATTAAATATTTTATAGTGAAGCAGTCAGATCTAAGTTCGATCCTAGCTTCATGATCATTCACATGTAGCCAACTTCAAACCCTTGTACTAACCTTGAATTTCCGATGCAATGGGGCTTTATACGTTCAGTCCACGCTAGTTTCCTTAAAGAAAAACTATTATAAATGTGTGTTAAAATTAACTCATTTGAGATTTAAACTAATCATTTCTATTAATAAATACATGTTAGAATTATTCATGAATTTATATATATTATAACTGCGTGGATTGTGCGTATATATTTATAAATATTTAAATGTACATATTCGTTCTAAAGTTTCATTGCATCGGAAATGTTTTATTTTACTTTAAATAGTTGTTCAAATTTTTAGTGATTAAAAGCTACATTCTTTCCATAAGCTTTCAGATTGTCTTTTTCCAAAAACAATGGGTAAAGTTTTTATTAATTAGAAAAAGATAAGTATTTAAAATGTAAGGACGGTCCTCATTAAAATCATTTTCTGATTTTAAAAATTCATTTTCTAATTAGAAAATGAATTCAAGTTAATGAGTTTGAAAGCCTTATCGAAGGAATGTATCTAAAAACAACTAGTAAATTTTTGTAAGATTGATTAGGAAAGAAGCGCTAGCCTGAAGGCATCAGATACAGTATAAAGATCCCAGGAAAAGTTTCCAAGCAGCTATTATTCCTCATTAAGAGAAGCCATATATATTTCATTAGAAAAAAAGCCGCCCAGTTAAATTATGAAGTAAAATAGTGTTTCTACCATGGTGGGGGGGGGGGGGCTTAACTTCAAGAGTCTGACTACGGTTCCTTAAGTCCCCTGAAAATCTTCAATGTGGCTGCAATATAAAAATTCATATACCAATCGTAAGCTGCCGAAACCTTAGAGAAATCCATCAAAATGCTATTCACATAATTTTCAAAATGCGCGCATATGTTTCATCCAACTGGACTTTGCCCTGTGGAAACTCAGGAACCAGCCAAGAAAGAAATGGTAATATCTTTCCTTTTGAACCTGGCCAGTTTTGAACTTTAAGTTAAAACATCTTGAAGCTATCTACTGTAAAATTGTCTTTTTATTAATGCTATTTTAAATTATGTAGTAATTCTCTATCTATCTCTAGTTTTTAAATTTAATATCTGTTAACTTTCCTTGCTTATGATGGCGGTTCGTTTATTTAATCCTATTATATATTTCATTTATTTATTATTATATGCCAATAATAACTTCAACTCGATAATAATTTCCTTCGTTGCATTTGCCGTGTTAAATAATATTATATTTATTTTTATAGTAATTCTTACCCACTAGAACTCATTGGATACAGTTCTATTAATTATCGAGTTGAAGGATTTATACAATTTTTGCTATTTTTATTAATGGCTAATAATAATAAATTATTAGCTCAATTTCTAACCTATGCTCCCGGCCACTTTACTGAGTTTATAATATTCATTTATTCATGTTAATAATATTAAAATGTTTTGCTAAAGGTTGATAAAGGGAATAAAATGAACATATTCTAATTTAAATTTGTATTTCTGTATTAATATTCAGGGAGAGCATGACATTTGGGGCATGATTAATATGATTCTATAATTGCATTAAGTACTTTTTAGTTAAAGCTCGTTTGACTTTAATTCAACTTGGTCAGGTCATCACGTAGAGCATTCTTTATATAAAATGGGTTTTATTAATTAAAAGATGATTACCAAGTCATCATATTTCCGAACGTTGCTGACGCGAACCATCTCCTGCTTCACAGGCTTGTCCTCGGTGATATTACTGTTCGTTAAATTACATAGGAAGAAAGTACTTCCTCATTTGCTCATTTTATATTTGGAACACCAAAGGTTCGAGGCTATGACCCAACCTGGTTTTCCGTGTTCTATGGATCCTTCAGATAGGGCATCAAAGACTTGTCAAATACAGGCCGCCCTGCTATTTTCTCAAATCACAGACAAGCCATTATTTTTTATATTTATTCTTATAGCTCATAAGTCGTCAGTACCGTTTATTTCTCAGTTCCAGTAAAGCCCGCTATCATGCTCGTAAACCGTGATGAATTGATTTTATTAAAGTCAAACAAATTCATATTTATTTATAATTAAGTAAGTTTTTTATTAAATATTAAAGTTATGCCCTAAACACGTATCTTGCTCTTTGTGAATTGATTTACGAATGTGAAAATAAATCTCACATTCTTTCTTTTAGAATTTGAATCATAATTTCTGTCGCAGCCAAATACCTTTATCTACTTGTACTTCCTCGTCGGGGCATAGATATATATATTTCTCCTAGAATATTGCGTAATCATATTGGCATATAATAAGGACTGCCATTCTTATTGTAAATATAAATTCCGTTTAAAGACTAGAGATAGTCTATATCATAATCTAAAAGTTGAACAAAATTATTATTATTATTAAACATTTTATTAACACATTTGGTTTTTAACTTTCTTTCTTATTCAATAATTATTTTTAATATTAATGCTCGCTGTCTGTATTGGCAACCTGAACACATATATATAAATATGAGTTGACTTATAAAGATTCTTAATTATTTTATTATACCTCATTAGAGTGAAATCAGGGGTCTCATTAATCATCATCATCCGTTGAGCTAGTTCCTTGGCGCATAGTCATGTACCATCGATATATGTCATCCATTGATTTGATCTGGGTTTGAATTCAGTTTGGTTCAGCTGAGTTTGGATCCGACTTGCAGTTTAGGTGGAGGGTTTTTCGACTGATACAATATACATACTTGGTTTGATTGTTTATTATTTATTAATTGGTTTTAAATATTCGTGTTCACTGTTTGTATTGGCAACCCAAATATACATATGTGAATTTATTCAGAAACATCCGTAGTCGTTTTATCATACATTAATTAGAATCAGATAAGTGGTCTCAGTAATCATCACATACGTTGAGCTAGTTCATGGCACATAGTCTCATGTGCCGACAATATGTATTGTCCATTAGGTTTTGATCTGAGTTCGTGAATTGGGTTCGAATTCAGTTTGGTCTTTGATATAATTATTTGGTTTGACTGGGTTTGAAATCTGGTTTCATGGGTTCAGGTTGTGTTGGGTGGAAAATATATTTGACAGGTACATTATATTATATTTAGTGAGTTATGTATATAAAGTGTAGAATATGTAATGTATATAATTGCTAATGATTTATTATCTTCATGCTTAACCTTCTGTAAATAAAACTCTGATATCTTTAAATTGATTGCAGAGCCATTTCACATTTATTCTGAATATTTCTTTATTTAATTGTGTTTGCAATCCAGTAGGCAATAGAATGTCTGTGGACACAGCAGAAGTTCAATTTTACAAAACTGAAAATGGAAGATATTTTCAAGAATGTTTTATTCTATTATTAATTCAAATGTAATTTCCAAAGTCTAAAATAAATATATCTAAAAAAAAAAAAACCCTCCCTTTCATTTAAAAAATTGGATAAGTTTTAAAATAAAATGTGATGTTTGTGCCATCCTATATTATTTTCAATATCAAAAAGCATAAAATTAAAAAATATATAAATTATAGTTTATCACAAACTGCTTTAATTAAATTTTATGTCTATTTTGGCCTCTAACACAATCAGCTTTAATATGGATGGAAAACTTCATAAAATTTTTTTCTTCAAATTTAGGTTCCAAATTAAAAGATTATTCTGAGATTTTCAAAAACAAAAAAATTTCTAGGAACTGATTATAATAATAAAAAAAAAGACAAATATTTGTTCATTTTTAATTGTTTATTAATGCATTTATTATATAATACTGCTTTCATTTAGAATCTTTATGCCTCCTACAATGAATGATTTTGTTAAAAAATTATTTATCCCTCTATTAGCAATGTGCATATTTATTATTCTTTAAATTTTTTAAAGAAATACTTTTATTCATATAAAATGTACTAATAAATAAAAAAGCACTAAAGGTAAAAAAATAATTTTCCTTCAGCTTTCATATTATTCTTGATATTATGTGACCAAAAATAAAAGTGTGTGACATTCATATTCAGAAATAGTCTAATTTTTAATGTATTGTTGCCGATTTTTTTTTTTAATTTCTAGTGTATTAAAATGAATAAAAGCATTTTTAAATATTTTTTTTCTACTTTTTAGTTTTATAATTTTTTTAAAATTAGAGAGCAAAATAAAATTTATTGACAAATTTAAACTATTTTTAATGCCAAAGTAAAGCAAGCATAAACATATTTATTCGACTTAAGTAAATTTAATGAAAGTTTAATTTAAAGAATCAAAGATCTTCCCAAAACTCATAAACTTAAAACAGTGTCTTTTGCATGCTACTTTGGCGATCTAATGATATTAAAACGACTTTTATCTAAGTGGAGAAAATCATGAGATAAATTGATTTTGTTAAAAGATCAGAAATATAGTTATCCTTTTTTCTACAAGACTTATTTTTAGTTATCATTTTGTTTAGTAAATGCAACTTTGCTATAAAGTAGGGGTATGGGAAACTTTTTCTGCCAAGGGCCATTTGAATATTTATAATAACATTCACAGGTCTTAAAAGTTAGCCTGAGATATTTGATCAAATATTTAATTAATTAATCCCAAATCATTGGGCAAACTTTTCAACTGGAAAGCCAATTTCAATTTGCCCTTTATAAAAGAGAGCCATAATTTTTTGTGAATGAAAAATATAGTAACATCATTATTATTAATGACCGTTCTACATTTAATGATAATTTTTCTAATTTTCATGTAACTATTCTTTGTAACATTTTTGTATTTTCAAATTTATTTTTATGTTCAGCACAGATTAATATTACAGCAGCTGGGATGCAGTCATTTATAAACTCCCTTTTCAGAAAATGATTTTAAAGTTTGTGTTTTGTTCTTGATTTTTTTTAAAAAAAATGTAATTTGCCTTTACAGAATTTTCTGACTTGTTTGGATTTTTTATGAAACATGTCAGCCTCTTGATGAAGTCCCTTTTCAAGTTTACTATTTTAATATTTCTGTCTTTCCCAACAATTTTGTTGTAATCAGGATGTTTAATAAATAATGTTCTTTATTAATTCAAATATTTTCCAACAATATCAGGCATATCGATTTAGTCTTTCTTTCTATAAAAAAAAATATGACTTGATCCATTTCTATTGAAATATGTAATTTTCTGTGATAATTTTTTTTATTTTATTCAATGTAGGCATTGTAATAAAAAAATAAAATAAATGCAAAATAATAATAATAAAACAAAGTACATTTCTAATTTTATTTTTTACGAATATACAATTAGTATGTGAAATTCACTTTATAGTGAAACAAACAAAATGACCATAGGGTCATAGATTAAATCTGTAGTCAGATAGACCACACAACATAATTTGTTGAAATATTGCACCTCTGATTGGATGTAATTGAGAAAATTAATATTTTATTTTACATAACTCTTAATTTATTTAATATTTGAACTATTAGCAAATGTGTTTAAATAGAAGTTTTATACAAGGTCATTTTATATTTGTTTTTGAAAATATCTGGGGCTATATTAAAAGCTTTTGAGGACTGAAGGTTCCCCATCCCTGCTATATGGAATGGTGAATAGTATTCTGTTTTAATGATTTTCCCCTCTCTTTTATCCCCCCCCCTCCTGTAATAATACCACTAAGTAGTTGCAATACCAAAAAGAGTATTTTAAATCCCATATAAAATTAAAATTTAAATGTTTCATTTTTTTTCTTTTTAAAATTATTTTCAAACTTTAAAAAAATGGCATTGTCATCAGGAATACATATTTTTACAAAATTGCAAATTAAAAGGTAGAAAGTGAGCAAAAACTGAGTTTTATAATTTTTCAGATAGTCAAATTAAAACAGAACAAGTTAAATAAAAGCATGCAATTTATCACCATTTAGAATTCAAGAATATAAAATAGTTATTATTGAATTTAAGACAAACGTATTAAATAAATACATTAAAAAAATGAAGTATTGTTTACATATAGAAATTAATTTTTTAAAAATAAATAATCTTATCTAATCATTAATATATTATAAAAAATAAAGATAAAAAAAATTAATTGATAGTTATTTGTTTGTGACAAATTGTATCATTTCAATTACCTCAAAAAATTTTAAGACTTAAAATAAATTTAAAAATAAACATCTCTTTTCAAGATGTTATTTAATAAATCATTTAATAAAAAGTTACAAACAAAACAAAAATCTTTTTTTAAACTGCTAATAAAATATCAAAACAATTGAGGGTTAAATTAGCCTTTGTAAAAAAAAAATTAAAAAAAGTTACTGTATCTTTGAATTATTATTACTAAACAATAAAAAAGATAAGAATGCTATTAATATGATTTTTTTTAATAAAATAAAAATATCAATTCAAATTTTTGAGAAAAAAAAAGCTATCCACGGGGGTGATTTTTTAATGATAGATACAAAAAGAAAAACATTTACTTTTATTTTTTCATTTCATTTCTGAGCATAAATTAGTTTTCAACAAATACATGAAATAAGACTGTTGTTAAATAAATTTACTTGTTAAATAAATTATTTTCATTGCTAAATATATTATTTTTGTGCATTTATTTAATATACTTTTTACCATAAATTTAATTATAAATACATACATTATATTACTTGTTCATTAGTTTTTTTTTTCTTTGGACATTGTGACACTTACCTATTAACTTCATATTATTATTTTTAATTAAATGTATTTACTTGCTAAATAAATTTTCATTGCTAAATATATTATTTTCATGTATTTATTTAATATACTTCTTGCCATAAATTCAATAGTAAATATATACATTTTATATCTTATTGATTACTTTTTTTGGGATCATTGACATATAATATATAGTTCATTCTGGTGGGTATATAATATAACATGTTCTAGAGCAATGGGGCGGCAAATCGTTGAGACGGGAGAAAATTTTTCGAGACCACAAAATTCAAAGAAATTTATTTGACAATAAAAAGTATAAGGCTTTTTTTCAACAAGAATCAGGTACCAGAAAAATAGAGAAATAAAATTTTTTTACCAAAATTTATATTAATTTTTAAAAATAGAATTACATTTTTTAATGACAGCAATTGTTTGTATATATTCTGGTAACCGGCACAGAGACAGATATATTGATCATGTGAAAATGTAATAAGGTAGGAGTTTCAAGATGCAAAGAAAGATCCTGATACACATCACAACAGAAACACAGAGCAGAAGTGAATGTTCCCCCCAAAAATACATCTCGCGATTCTGCACTGAGAAGATTATGTAGTTCATTTCTCTGTTTTGACTTCAGTGCACTTTTAACCTGTCACAGACAAATGTCTATGCCTCAGTAATCTGTTTTGCTGCTTCTTGCATTCATTCTGTTTATATATTGCTTTTGTCAATTCTAATTAAATTTGTTATCAGGTATGTACATAACATATATTTTAAGTATTGAATAGTTCAGTAGTGTGCTTGAAGCACAATAATAATAAACAATTCATTAAAAAATTAATATAAGTATTAAAATGTTTGTGATGGAAAACTTTTTTTTTTCTCTAAAATATTTTGCATGTATTTTTGTATTATTTTTTTCATCTTTCAAAATCAACTATCCTCAAGTATATTTTGTTATTTATAATTTTGTTTTAGTTTTAATTCTTTCATATTGGACAAATGATTAAAAATTGATACCAAACACCCAAAAAATGAAAAGGATGACAATACAAATGAGAATGATAGACTAACATCAAATAAATTTAGAAAAACTGTAGATGAAAACCCAAACAAAAATAAATCCTTTGGAATTGTTTCTATTTCAAAAAATATTGAATGACATTTGTTATCTAAGAAAAAAATTGAGAAAATATCAAGAAGAGTTTATTAAATATGGATTTACATTTTGCATTGTTAATGAGGAAGAAAGTTCAATGTGTGTTTATTGCCTGGATAAATTAGCAAATGAAAGTATGAAACCTGTTAAATTAAAAAGGCATTTGAAAAGTAAATATAAAGTATTTTCAAATAAATCTGAAACATTTATTTAAAAATGAGCTGAAAGTATGAAAAATCAAAATGTATTTTTGAAAAAATATACAACAGTTTCTGAGAAATCTTTACACAATCCTTAGAAGTTTCATATTTAATAGGGAAAAATATAAAACCACATACAATTGGAGAGTCACTCCTCCTTCCTTTAACAATTAAAATATCAATTATGCATGGAAAAAAATATGGTGATGATTTAAAAACAATTCTATTATCAAGAGATACTATTTCTTGTCAAATTTCTGCCATATCGCGTAATACAAAATCAGTTGTTGTTTTTTTTAATTGAATACAAAACTTTCCTGTATTTGTTCTACAACTTGACAAAATTACTGACAATAATAAAATGTCTCAATTAATTGTTTACATGAGATATGCTTTTGAAGGAGACATGTCAGAAGATATTTTATGTTGTTAAAAATTAGAGAAAAATAACAGAAAAAAAATATTTGAAATTATTAATAGATATTTTGAGACAAATGACTTTACATTGTATCGTGGTTTGCAATAATAGCATTGCAGCATTACAGATAGCAATAAAGGAGCAACAGCCTAACTCTGTAATGACCTGGGTTCTTTTATGTGATACATTATTACTACATACCGAAGTCAAATAGCTCTCATGTGACAAATTACTGCAGCATATTTTATATTTGAAAAACAAAGTTTACATTTTTTGACTGAAAAGAAACAGATATTGGCAAGTATATTCATAAATCAAGATTGGCTCAGAAAACTCAGTTACATAGTTGACATTTTCGAAAAACTTAACAATTTGAATTTGAGTCTACAGGGAGAGCATGCAAACATTTTAACATTGAGCAGTAAAATGGCTTTCAAAAATACACTGATACTTTGGCAAGAAGAATTGAATAAAGATAACACATATATTCCCGTGCTTTTCAGAATTTATCAAAGAAAACAATATAGATTTCTTGTTATTTAAAAATATCATTTCCCATCATATGATAAAATTGGAAGACAACTTTTCAAAAAATTTCCAGATAATGAATAAGGTTGGATCCATAATCCATTTTCATTTGATATTTTTAAATTCCAATATCTCTTTAAATGATATAGAACGGTTAACTGATCATTCAAGTGACGAAATACTGCGCATTCAAAAGTCTATAACTTGCCAAAAATTTTGGTTATTGATTGGAAATGAATATGTGTCGATTTGTAGGAAAAGGCAACACATATTTTAAAGATTCAGTTTGTATCAACCTACGAAACGAGGCATTTCAAAATTTGCCATTAAAACAAAATATCAATCGCGATTATATCCAGAAGCTTGTGATTTCCAATACAGATATGAACATAGAAGCAACCATGAACTCTTTGCAAGTGCATATCTCACATTAAATTCATATGATTAAGGTTTTAATAATATTTTTCATTAATAAATATTTATACCTCTACATGGAGAAATAAAACCATTGCCTCATAAAATTATGTGTTTTATTCAGACCTCTAACAAGGTAGAAACATAAGCGCAAATCCTACAAAGAATTTCACATCAACTAACTTGATGATTAAAAAAATGATTAAAAAAACATATATTGTTTATGTATGGGTCATTACAAAATTTTACACAAAATGGGGGGGGGGGGTTTGTGCACCATTGCTCTAGAGGCATCAGATGTTGGTACATTTTTTCTAAAAATTATATTGAAAATATTCCTACATTAAAATTATAAAATGACAAAATACATTATGCTAAAATAATAGCATTTAGTACAAATCAATACTTTTTATGCAGCTTATATGTATGAAATATTTTGAATAAAATAAAAAAGATAATAAATTTCTACAAAGCATGAAGTATATATAAAACTACTCATATAATAAAAGATAGCTGTTAAATTTATTAGTTTACTTCCAATATTATTAAGTATTTTGTAATATTAAGATTACATGCAAATATTCACTCTCCTATGTACACAAATTTATACAGACATATATATAATCTTACACATTTTCATGTAAAAATATATAATTTTTGTGTGTCTAAATTAACTACTAACAGACATAGTAATATATAAAAAAATAAACCACTAGTTTCTGAATCAAATTTAGAAAACAAAATTTAAGAGAAGGTTGATAGTTCAAGTTATTTAAAAACAAAATAAAATTGCTGATAAGATCTTCGGAGTATTTACAAAAATAACTTTTTAAATTTCACAAAGTGAATATGTTACAAGTCAAGAGTTGCTTTTCTATTGCCTCATCAATCAGATAAAATAGATACACCTCATATATATACATATTTTAGTAATAATAACAAAATATATAAAAGGTATTTGAAATTATATAACATACAACATTAATTATACTCTCTGCTCTACCCAAAGTGGGTTTATAACAATAAGCCATCAATGCTGGATATATTAATAAAAACAATGACAGTATTCCAAGTTTCAATCACAAATTAAAAAATTGTATCCACTAATATTCTTATCCCACTGTATTATTATATACATAACTATTTTAAATATTGAAATAAAATAAAAAGTAATAATGTTAAGAAGCAATACACTATCATGAACAACCATCTGATGTTACCAGATATACAATAAAACTATTTTACTTTTCACACTTCAGAGAAATAGACAAAGACATTACAAAAAAAGACAAACTACTCCAAAATATATTTCTTACTAAACCAGCATTCCTCAATTGGCTCAAATCGAAAATTTTTCTCAAATGTCCTTTTTACCATTTCGCTACAGTTTTCAAAAGCACTTATGGTTATTACTCATTCTACATAAACATACTAAAAATTAATAATTATTTATTAGAATAAAGATTATTATAGTAAGTCCAGATATAGACTGTAAACCTCATTGATTGTCAATATAATTTAATTACACCATATTTTCTCCATTCAAGTACAATATCTTAAGATATATTTTTAAAAAGACTAGAGAAATGTTTGCTGTCATCTGAGATTCTTAGATTCCTCCTTAAGGGATTAAAGAAACTGAGATGGACAAAACCTAATATTATAAAATTCTGTCATCGTAATTGTTATTACTACATAGTTATTCATATAATAAATAAATATGATTGGGCTACTTACTAACAGCTTAGTAAAATTAACAGCTTAGTGAAATTATTGGCTTTTTATCTTTAGGATCAAGAAACCCTGTGTTTTTCTCAGAACCTGATAGGACATAATTGAAATATTGCTTGAATTTTCTTGAAGGCAGGATGAATGTGGCATGAGATTAAACTTTGAGATGTAAGTTATATATCACTACAAAACTAGAGATAAAAACTATTAAGAAAGGCTGTATTCTAACCTTCAGAAATACTCCAATAAATTTAAATTAGAACTTGCAAACCATTTTAAAGTATTAGCAGATCTTGACAATGGTTCAGATTTGATTGAAATCAATAAGACGATAATTGGTATTCTATTAAGAACTGCAAGAAAATTAAGTAGCATAAAAAAGCAGCAATTTACATTAAATTTTCTACTGAGAATGAAACAATATATATATATAAACTAAGAAAATGATTTTTTTTTAAAATGATTCATTAAAAAGAATTGAATAACTAGATTTTTAAGATGGTATGAGGAATAGTAAACAATGACTTAAGAAAATATAATTGTGAATTGGAAAAAATATAAAACATCTTGTTATTGGAAGGAAAACTATTTCAGCAATAAGAAAGTTAGGACTATTACTAAAAATAGAGACACCATGAAATGTGTGGAAGACTTTTCTACAAAGAATTATATGGTAATAAAGAATAAAAACAAAAAAACTCATTACAATTACTACATTTTCCGAATTGCCAACCATTTTAAATGAAGATGTGAGAAATGTAATTGAATCTATAATGAATGGAACATCACCAGGCAATGATGGACTTATTCATGAAAGCAGTTCATGATAAAGATGTACCAAGTAATTGGAAGGATGCAGCAGTAATACCAATATTTAAAAAAAATGATAAAGAGAATATTAGATATTATAGATTTGACAATCTTGTATTAGTTTTATACAGAATCTTTTCTAAGATACTTACAAAATCATCTATTGCAAACTTTAGATTCTAATCAACAAAAAATCAAGCTGCACTTAAAATGGTTTTACCTCAGTGGATTATATTCAAGTTTTGAGAAAAGTTATGGAAAAGATCAAAGAATATGAGGTTTATGTTTTGGATTTGTAAATTATGAAAAAGCAAGGGATTCTAATAAGCATTCTCACATTCTTAAGAATATTTATCAAAATACAAGAGCAGTGATTAAATTACATGGTGAGACTAAGTTATTAACATTGATAAAAGAGTACAATAAATTTTTATAGAAGTTTCACATGAAGTATTTTATGACTTAAAATGGAAAACTAAGGAGGTAAAAGTAAATGGAGATTATTTAAAAGTCATTTAGAATTTGTAAATGATATGGATGTTTTTGCACACAATGCTTCAGAGCTTCAGGAAATGTTTCAAGAATTATCAGATAAAAATAAGAAGTATGTTTAGATGACTTTTGTTAAAAGAAGAAATTAAAGATTATAATCATGAATTAGAAAAAATAACTACAAATATATTGATTAGATTATTAACACAGTTGAAAACATATGGGATAAAACTAATCACAGAATTAAACTTGGATGAAGTGCTTCTGATAGACATAACTTAATACTGTATAATTAAAAGGAAATAAGCCTACATGTTTGAAAATAAGTTTTTAATATATGCTTCACCACTTCTTATTTACAGATCTGAGTCATGAACACTTAACAGAAGAACATTACAGAGATTTCAAACTAGTCAATGAAATATGAAGAGATATCTGTTATGAATAAGAAGAAATAGAAAATGAAAAACATAGATGAGAGAACAAACAGGTATCACTGACAATATTGAGAATATTAAGAAACTAAAATAGAACTGGCATGGATGGACACCTTGCTAGAAAATATGATCCCAATAGATTTTAAAAGACTAGAAAAAGAGTTTGCTAGTATATTATAAAGAAGAAAGGTCCCAAATTGGAGAAACTGGAATAAACTTCAAGAGACTTCATTTAGGAATATAATAGTTGAATAAGATCATTCTACTATTTTATTCCTTACATTTCAAACAATAGAGTTAGAAATAAGGCAAATAACCTCAAAGATGTATTTTTAGTTGAACCATCACTATATATGGACTAAAAATAAATAATAATCTCTAGCCTAATAAATGACCAATAATTGTTAATATATTCTTAGTGTTTAAAAGAAATGCAGCACTTGTAAATTGAAAAAATAATGAAGAGGGTATTTGAAAGATTTGTAATTTGGATGAATTGAGGAGCGTTGGTTCTGCCAGAAATGTGTCTTAGAATCATTTGCTTTTTTGTGCTGGTTTGTTCATTTATTTAATATAGGGGAAATAAAATAAAAATCTTAAAATATATCTGACCATATTATGCATGTGGGAAAAAAAAGATTGGGGTTAAACAGATATTACCATGCGGTTGTATTTAATAACATAGCAATCTTTAATGACCCTAAAGTCTACACAAAAGCTAAAATAATATAATAATCTGGAAGCTAATAAATGACTATTAATAATTGTTAATATTTTAATCTAAAGACAGTCACCAATATACAAATATAATATCCATAAATTAATCTCATATTAGCTACTTTTTCAAGAAAAAGACCATAAATCATAATTAGGATAAAACAAATTATATTTTATATATGTGAAATATCTTTTTAAGCATCAAGAATCTTCAATATGATGCCCATCAATATTCTCAGTCAGTCTCGTTTTTTTTTTTTTATCCAATTCACTTCTATTGTCTTCCATATTTGGGACACATTAAATAAGCTAGGCTTAATACTATTGATAATTTGAGAGATATTACACAAGATGCATAAATATTAATTCTATAATTCCAAAGATTTTCTGAATATTCTATTTTCATATCAGTAAAAATACATTTCTCCCTCGATAGTAGCATCCAAGTTTTTGAACCATAAAATAAAATTGTTTTAACAGTTCTGTAAAGAATGAAATGCCTGGTTGCCAGTCTGTATTCTAAATTATATTTCTCTTATTAGATTTTGATTATTAAAAATAATACTTAAATATCTCAAAGACTTTGATTTTAAAATTTCCCATCAACTATTTGAGAATCTTCCAAATTTCCCATCAACTATTTGAGAATCTTCCAAATCTTCTGACAGATTATGACAAAATAATATACTCAGTTTTGTACTAATTAATAACAAAACTTTTTTCTACTACAATTCTTATTTTTTAAAAATCACTCTAACCCATCTACTGATTCACTCACAAAATTTAAATCATTTACATATTTCAATGTTTTTATTTTGACAAAGATCAGTTGCATCTCAATACAAAATCTTTTTTTTTTCCTAATATGAGTGAAGAGCATGAATGACAAGGCATTATTGTGTTTAAGAATTCCAACAAGTGTGAGAAATTACATATTGAACTTATTCCAATTAAAACAAAATGGCTGTCACATAATAAATGAATAAAAAAATTCTGCACATAAATTTATTGAAAAAACATGATAATTATTATGTGTGTGTAACTCTATTTTGTAAAGCAATTTTTTGCTTCTTATAATACAACATTATGACACTGTTATAAAGAAATCATTTGAAAATCAACATTTGATATTTTAGTGCAGCAAAAATGTATTACTTTATTATATAATTAGTCAGCAACCTGTGATTTGAAAGAAGTATAGGTCTTTTGAACAGAATTGTTACTTATGAATGTTATAAAGACATAAATTTGAAAATAATTGTATTATGATTTCTTTTAAGTTTTTGTTTCAACATATTTCAGCAAGTAAATATTTTCAAATATCCATTATATTAAAAGCAAATCAAACCATATGAACATTGCAAATCTTCCTTCATATTGAATGAATTAATCTAACAAGTTACATTTATCCAAAGATCAAAAATATATCCTTTGTTAAAACAATTATATAATTATGTACACCAATTATAAACCTTAATAAAATTGATTTTAAAATATAGAAAAAAAAAAAAAAAGTTACATTAATTCATATTTAATTGAGTATTTGCTACAGCAGCTTTGATAAAACACTTTTCTATTTTATAACAGCTGTGTCCTGGTGCATTTTTTTCAATACCAGCCGGGTAGCATCAATAACTTATATATATATATAAAAGAAAACTGAGACAGTTTAAACATAACAACATAAGTTTATTCACTTTCCAATAAAATGTATATGAATAAAAATGATAATTAGAAATTACTTTGTAATCTCTAAAGTCCATTATAATATGCAGATGTGTGAATTAACTTATTCACATACACAATCATTTAATAAAGTCTGTATAACAATGTGTTACCCTTAACAAAAATTGCATAGCTTATAAATGTGACAAATCGATAATCATTTATTATTCAGCCAACACTCTGGTGATGATTTCGGATTTATTCACAATCAGTGCCTTCAGAGAAAATCATTGCTTGTTTGTATGTCAGTTCTTTGTGCATAATCTAAGCTCACTTGCATATTTAATCTTTAATAGCATTCAAAAATATTCAATAACATGTAAATTTTTCTAGAATGAATATATTAATGGGACAATTTCTTAAAAAAATATTTCTCTTTTTTTGAGTTGAGGGGCAACTAGTCGAATTTCTCCTTTTTAAAACTAGATAATAATAATAAAAGATCCAATCTACATTTAAGACAAATCATTTTTAATGTTTATATAATATAGATATGAGAGGCTAACTGTGTTAAGAAGTTCATATAGAATTATTATAAAAATATAATTATTTAAAACTACAGTGAAAATCAAATACTGAGATATAAGTCATAAGTCTGCATGAAGTGATTTTTTTTTTTTAATCTACGCCTTTAATGTACTTGCTATCTACTTAAATTGGCAGCCCTGAAGATACAGACACTATTATACAGTAAAATGTGCTTAACTTTTAAGACATTTTGTAAATCAATAGTAACCCATTTCAGTTTAAACAATTGTAAGATTAAATAAGAGCCCTTTCTTCTACTACCAATGATGATCACGATTTTTTTTTTTTAGTTAATCTAAACATCTTCTGACAGAAAATAAACACACACACTCACACATATAAATGTAAATAAATCCATTTTTTTAATGTAAACGATATATAAAATTTAATATAATTTAAAAATTTGAAAAGAATGCACTTAAAAAGCTGGAATAAATAAATAGCTTGTTTAAAAAAAATAAAATAAAGATGACATTACCGTAATCTATTTTCAATGAAATCCTTATTTTATATAAATAAGACTACTGTATTTAATTTCTATGTAAACTATAATTAAATTAAGAATCTAGCTATTAATAGCTGATAAGCACAATGCAATATTATGCATACTTTAATTAGAGAAGGAAAAAATATTTAAAAATAACTTTAAACATCCAATAACTGAATAATGTAAGAATTTATTTCAATTTAATCAAAGACAAATCTTTCATCACATTAAAAAAATGTAGTAGGAGTAGTTTTTGAATAAATTAATATTTTTAAATAATTGGGGGAGAGGGAAATCCGTGTTAATTTACTAGTTAAAACATTTTTTGTGTGTACCATTAAAATGTTTCTTGTTACTTTTCTTCATTAGTAACTTAATCTGGTGATCCTTCTCTAAAAACTTAATCTATACATCAAGATCCTTCTCATTTCCCTAAAAGTTCTTAAATGAGATGTCAACTGAGTTTTCTTGAAGGTAGAAGGGATATATATATATATGGCCATGTGCGAATGTTTTTTTTTTTACATTCATAATAGAACAGACAAAAATAAAATGTAATAGCTTCTTATCCTAGAAGCTATCATAAGCCAAAGCAGTAGTTTTTGATTGAAAATAGGGAATATTATGAATTACGGGTTTGTGGATTAATTCCTTCAATTGGTTATCTTTTATTTAGTTATCTAAAACTGTAGATCTCTTTCAAGTGAAAGATTTCATGAATTGAAAATGTCTAATATTAAATGGGGACATTGTTGGCCTTTGCAAAGTTAAAAAAAATATATGAAAAGTTCAAATGATTTCAAAAATAATCACATATTTCACCATAAAGACACTAAATACTGAAACACAAGAGAAGTGAGAATTATTATAAATAGAAAATGAAAGAACAAATTGCAAGATTAGTTAGTTGTTCAGCTTAATGAAAAATAGAAATTGCAGATAATTCAGATTTATGCATAACAAAACAGAATGTTTTGTGTAGATGCAGAAAATGTTTTGGATCAGTTCAATTTTTTAAAACTGTCACAGCATATTTTTTAAGTTAAAATTAAAAAATAATTGGAAAATGAAGAAACTGCTAGGCATAAATGAGAAAGGGTACAAATTTATGGAATATGCAGAAAAAAATCAAAATTATAGCATTCAAATAAATATAAAACAAAGATTTGTTATATTTTAAATGAGAAAATATGTCAACATAGAAGTGATCATCAATTTGTAAATTGAAAAGCTCTTTTGAATAATAATAAAGATTCAAAGAGTATTAAGAAAGATAATATCAACAAGTGATATCCTTCACCTTTTTGCTAGAATAAAACTGAAATCAATAAAATGATGGATTACTAAGAACTACTTCACAGACAGCAAGAACAAAAAAAAAAAAAGCAATATTTAATAATGGCCAACTGAGAAAAACTAAATATATCAAATTTTGTAAAACAATAATAATAAAAAGTTAATGATGATATAAGAAAATAAAATTGTGAAATGATAAGAAAAACTATAGATGTGAATAAAAACTCTCAAAAATATATAACATTTTATTAATAAAGGAAAAATTGTTTCATCTAGAAAAACAACAACATAGCATTATTACTGAAAATAAGCAAAATATTATGAAGTATGTGGAAGAGTGCAAAAAGAATTACATAATAAAAAAAGAAAAATAGATCTACAATTACATATATTTTGAAATGATAAGTGAAGTGAGATATGGAATTAAATCTAAGCTCCAGAAAATGGTAGAAATGAGTACTGCAACTTACATTAGATATATATAACAGAACTGTGATTTTACTCAATTTATTGTTTGAAAATGAAGTTTGGAACTTCTATTGAAATAACATAAAGATTTTGAAAAATTTCATTTAAGAGACATCTACAAAATTCTAAAAATATGAAGGCAAGATCTTGAGACCAATTAATACATTCTTTAATTTTCTGGTTATGATATTAGAGACTACTATGACAAAATCATATTTTGTTGAATTGGACATGTGAAACAGATGAATAATACAAGATTTAAAAAATTACTTTATAATGAACTTGTATAGTATTTTCATGTGAAAAGCAGATACTGTTTACATTATAAAGATTAACTAAAGGCAGTGCAATTTTGATTATTAGGGATGGCAATAATTTTGATCAATTTTCAACATCAGGTTTATACCACTTTGCAAAATAATTGTATAAAGAATGACAAGCCATTTAATTGCTCTAACATCCAAATGTTTTAATATCATCCAAACCTGCAACTCTTCTCACTTTAATCAACTTAAGGGCATTAACCACTTCTTTAGAGGTAACTTCTTTAATTTTACAATTATTGATTCCAGTTCCCTGGAAAAGGATTCAAAGTTTTCCGATCTTGGAAAGATTGGATCGGCATTAACCACTTCTTCAGAGGTAATCTTCTACACTAAGTCAGGTTAATTTTACAATTATTGATTCCAGTTCCCTGGAAAAGGATTCAAAGTTTTCCGATCTTGGAAAGATTGAATCGAACCTGACTTGTCTGTTTAATGGGCTTAGCAATGTCATTGGGTAAAATTTCATATATTGTGTGTGGCAAGTTTTCACTAGCACTCAATTTGTGAAAGAGGCTATAAGACTTTCTACTTGAATGAGTAAAGTTGAGATTTTCAACAATACTGATCCATCTTGATTTCCTAGATCTATCAAATAACTCTATCAATGTATCTTACACTGTCAGATCTCCATTTCCCTCACATTCCTCAACAAGTTCTTCACATCTTGAATCCCATCAAGGGATTTAAGATTTATGAAAACCTCGGGGAATGAACTTTTTTGGTAGCTGATTTGATAAGAGTATTAAATCTTTGAATGAAAGAACCATAAGCAGAAATTCTATTTATTATGTTATTTTCCACATAAGTACTTAAAATACACCAGTTTGTCTTGTTTTGGTTCAAAAGATCAACAGAATTGCAATAAATCAAAGGAACTGTAAGACCAATGCAAGTGATGACTGGTGAGTGTCGACTTTTGACAAACCTAGAGAGGACTTTCCTAGTTTGTTAAAAGTGGATCACCATAGAAACCTGAAGCTATACATATTAGGTCTGAGTTGTAGGATCTATTCCACCTAACCAAGTGAATAGTTTGCATCATAAACAAAGTGAAGATTTATTAATCTACATCCACATAATCAAATCATCAATCAGATTTAAAAGCAGAGACATAACATCAAGATATATATTATGAACTGGGGTCTCTAACTATAATTGATGGATGAATTGAAGAGAATTTGAATTCATCCCAAGATGATTGAATTGAAGAGAATTTGAATTCATCCCCAGATAGGTTTAAAGGCTTATATACACTAAAGATAGAAGTGCCACCAATCCCGAGTTCGATAAATGAGTTTTTCCTCAAGACTTCTGATTGAGAGGTTAATATTTAGTCTCACAAAAAGGGCAAGATATAATCAAATTAAGTCCAATAATTTTGAATATGTGACAAATGGTATTATCAATATGGGCTGCCAACAAATCAATGCAGTGATTTTCAACAAGCATTGAAATAATTTCAGCCTTGAATTTTGTTAGGCCTTTTACATTGGGTTGAGAAATAGAAAAAGCCATAATCAATGCAGTGGAGGCTTAAGGCAAGACTGAGGAAGTGTTCCATGATTGCCCAAGTGAGGTAGTTGATCATTATTTATGCTACCATTGACCCTTACTAATCTGGTCAAGGCATGATTATCCCACATTAAGCCAGAGTTCCTCTTCCTATTTATTGATTTGAAATTGATATTAAAAATACATGAAGGTGTGCTGATGTAATCATCTGGTCACACAGATATGACTTTCTCTGTCCCAACATGAAAAAACATGACATGCAATCAAGATGCCAAGTTGCACTGCATGGAAATGAGGATAAGTGGATTTAGATAACTGGTCCCACCAGAACTCATCAAAATTATCCACACTAAACTTGGATATGGGAAGAATATCAACTCCAGGGTTTTGACTGAAATTAAAAAAAATCAGGAAATCCCAATTAGCTTTAGACAAAGACATAATCTATTGTAACTAGTTGGCTACATAGCTGCACTAAAAATAATTAGATAGTTGGCAACAGGGAAATAATATTTAATTTTCCCATACATATTTTTAAAATGGTCTTCATTTAATTAAATATTTTAAATCCCAAAGTGATAGTATGAAAATTCTCAAACATTAAATTTATTATATATGATTTTAATACGGAAATATTTTAATAAGTTATAAATAATTATAGAAGAGAGAGAAAACTATAAAAAAATGGAAACAAGTTTTTTAACTCTATCTTCAGTAGTTATAATTAATTAACAGTAGTTTTAATTTAAACTATGAAAATGTACTAAAAGAAAAATAATTTTCTCTTTTTTTGTAAATTATGTAATAAATGCTAATTTTCACCTTTTAAGAGAGAAAATGTTTTATGTTTAAAATTATTTTTTTAAAAAAGAAACTTTGATAAAGTTTATTTTTAATTAGTCAGACTTGATTTTTTTTCCTCATTATCTCTCTTCAATGCAAAAAAATCAAATCAGTGTATTAACTGATTATCTTGTTTTCCCTTTTACAAGAAAATTTTTTTAATTAAAAAGTAATGTCAAGAATTTTATGATGTAATTTACGTTCTTGGTTTATTTTTCAATGTCAATCATTAAGGAGAAAAAGAGCATTGTATTGAAATTTTATTTTTACCTAATTGGTTGTTATAAAAATTATCAGATAGGAAAGATTGTTGTTCCAGAAAAAAAAAAAATGGGGTTATAAATAAGTCAGAAGACCCAAGTGATAAACAGAGCAAAACTCTCCATACAGTATTGCCACCTGTGCTAAACAGAGTAATCAATGGATGCCAGAAGACTTGTGCATAAAATCCCTATCTAACGCCTACTCATCCAATATCCCCAGACTAGGTTCTGGCTTGTGGCCTTCGTCAGTGAGGAGCTTTGGATCTGAGGGCACTGCATCTAGATCTTAGGATCTAATGCAACCCTCCAGCAACCACCTTTTATCTCTATTTAACTACAAGACTATGAGAATGAAATTGAAAACACTAAAAATATTTTTAATCTAAGCTCAATAGCTTATATAGTCATATGGGTCTGAACTCAGTTCAGCACCCATTCATTTTGGTGTCTTTGGCTCTTTTACAACCATAGCCACCACTATCCTATTAGGCAGGATTGGTGTTAAACCATTAAGCATCACATGATCACATCTCCTATACTAGCACATTAATTGTTGATAAACAGAGCAAAACTCTCCATACAGTATTGCCACCTGTGCTAAACAGAGTAATCAATGGATGCCAGAAGGCTTGTGCATAAAATCCCTATCTAATGCCTACTCATCCAATATCCCCAGACTAGTTTCTGATTTGTGGCTTTCGTCAGTGAGGAGCTTTGGATCTGAGAGCACTGCATCTAGATCTTAGGCTATAATGCAACCCTCTAGCAACCACCTTTTACCTCTACTTAACTACAAAACTATGAGAATGAAATTGAAAACAAAACATATTTTCAATCTGAGCTCAATAGCTTATATAGTCATATGGGCCTGAACTCAGTTCAGCACCCATACATTTTGGTGTCTTTGGCTCTTTTACAATCATAGCCACCACTAATCATAGCCACCACTATCCTATTAGGCAGGATTGGTGTTAAACCATTAAGCATCACATGATCACATCTCCTATACTAGCACATTAATTGTTGATAAACAGAGCAAAACTCTCCATACGGTATTGCCACCTGTGCTAAACAGAGTAATCAATGGATGCCAGAAGGCTTGTGCATAAAATCCCTATCTATTGCCTACTCATCCAATATCCCCAGACTAGTTTCTGGCATGTGGCCTTCATCAGAGAGGAGCTTTGGATCTGAGAGCACTGCATCTAGATCTTAGGATCTAATTCAACCCTCTAGCAACCACCTTTTATCTCTACTTAACTACAAAACTATGAGATAAAAGGTGGTTGCTAAAGGGTTGCATTAGATCCTAAGATCTAGATGCAGTGCTCTCAGATCCAAAGCTCCTCACTGACGAAGGCCACAAGCCAGAAACTAGTCTGGGGATATTGGATGAGTAGGCATTAGATAGGGATTTTATGCACAAGGCTTCTGGCATCCATTGATTACTCTGTTTAGCACAGGTGGCAATACCGTATGGAGAGTTTTGCTCTGTTTATCAACAATTAATGTGCTAGTATAGGAAATGTGATCATGTGATGCTTAATGGTTTAAGACGCAAGTGCCTAGTAGAAGAAATTATTCCTTAGCTAGTTGTTAAAAAGAATAGTCAAGTCTTAAATCCAGCTGCTAAAGAAGAAAGCAGTTTTAACTAAGCTATTGCATACTACAACAAAAGTTTTAAACAATCTTTTAGCATCTATGAGTTTAATCACAAAAAATGGTTTTTACAATAAAACCATGTGCTAAATTTAGATAAAAGCTAGACATCATCTTCTTCTATATAGTCTACCTTCACAGGAATAAAAATGTAGACAAATTAACCCCTGAAGTAATCTGCAACCCTGTCTACAACCAAGAGTATGAGTCTCTTGTCTGTGTAGTCTCACCTGGGAAATTTATTAAAAGAAAATGGATACATTTTTGCTGTTGTTAACCTGGAAATATTCTGCACACCAGAAAAGGAACAAATTAATCATGTTTATGTGTAGAAGCCTTCAAGAATAAAACAATTGAAAAACCTGAAATTATAATTGGGAAGGATTTTTGAATACACACTAAATTTTCATGTATAATAAAAAAAAAAAGATTGATAATTTTAAATATCTTTATTAGGTTAATATTTTTAAATTGTAAAAAAAAATTTTTTTTTTTCAAAATTATGAAATATTTTTAGAAAATTTAATTTTTTGTAAATTTATTATTTTTTTTTTAGAAACATGTTTTTCTATTTTCATTCATTTTCCCCCATAAAAACTTAATTAAAGATTAGTATCCTTGATTTTTGAAAATGTTTTTCCAAATTTTAATTACTTTAAAGAAATCACTTAATAATTAAAAGTTAATTCATGAATAGAAATAGACTGATTATAATTTTTATGAAAATATATTTTTTTAATGCAATGAATGTTAAAAATTTCATATTGTCATGTCATTTTTTTGTTTACTATTAATCAATTAATTATTAAATAATTGTTTTAAAAATATATATTTTTAGTCTTAATTTCTTTATTCTTTCCAATTCCTGTTTCATAAGGTGCAGTGTTTGTGACCTTATTTCATGACAGCTTAGTATTCTAGGATTTTTTTTATGATCCCAATAAAACTATTTACTTATATTAGGGTAAGCCTAGGAATTATTTAAAATGAATTATAATGAGCTACTTTATTTATTTATCTCTTGCTCACAGTAACAATTCATAGAGTTCTTGTTTCCTGAGCTAGATTTGTGCATAAGTTATATAAAGAAGGGATTATGTTTAGTGTTATAGACATCCAGATGATGATGATCTTGGTTTGTGCAAAAGGGATACCCTTTAAAGTCCATAAGCCACATTTCACATTATTTATTATTTCTTTAGAAATTTAGTTTATAGTTGGCCAGTTCATTAATGGTAGGTACTAACTGCCTGAGCAGTGATGATGGTCAGGATGTTTTTAGTATCTCAGCATTAAGTTATTGTTGTAGTTTGATGGATTAGCACCTAAGTATATGTATCCAGATAATTATTGTTTGCATTCCTGCCCTAGATTTGGCAGTGGTTAAATAATTAGCCTGGTCTAAGGTAGATCACTTTCAAATCCAGTTACAAGATTGACTGTTGATTTATTTTTATTGTTGGTCATTCATAAAGATGAATGATTATTACTTCTGTGTAATGCTGGTGAACTTATAATTAATTCTGTGCTATTCTCTCATGCTCATTCCTTTTATATTTAATTTTATATTTTATTTCAGGATGATGATGGTTTCCCATCTTGTAATTCAGCCTTAATGTAATGTACATTTACAAATGTCGCCCAACTTGTGAGACCATTATTTCTATACTGTTACAAATAGCTACCCAATTGTGGGAACTTATAAAAAGATTCTTCTCTACATAACCCCTATTTTCCCTACTATTACATTATACTTTAAATTAAACTGAGAGAGTGCAAATCTCTCAAGCGCTTAGCCAATCAGATCACAAATACTGGGACAGAGAATTTAACAAGAAAAGAGCAGTTCCATTCTCTTCTTTACTTGTCTTTGTATATATCCAAGCCAGTCCAAAGTACTTAGATCTGAAAGCGTGAATCTTAAATATCTTCACACTCAACTCACTGAGTTCTAATTATAAACATACAGCGTGAAATCTTTCGATTTACTACACTGTAGTTTTTCGATGTTATAACTTGTAGCAATATATGTTTATAATTAGAACTCAGTGAGTTGAGTGTGAAGATATTTAAGATTCACACTTTCAGATCTAAGTACTTTGGACTGGCTTGGATATATACAAAGACAAGTAAAAAAGAGCGTGGAACCACTCTTTTCTTGTTAAATTCTCTGTCCCAGTATTTGTGATCTGATTGGCTAAGTGCTTGAGAGATTTGCACTCTCTCAGTTTAATTTCAAATACCGCCTGCGCTTTGTAAAACAAATATTATTATACTTTAAAGTAAAATTGAAAGTCACATACCAAGTTACAAGTATAATTTTAAGATAATTAGGTTTTTTTATTTTGGGAATGATGAGTTAGAATAAATTAATAACTACAAATACCTTGGTCAGATTATTACTGCTGATGAAAAATAAGGATGACATTAATCGCAGAATTAAATTTGACTGGAATGCTTTTTGGTAAAAATAACTTCATATTAAAAAGAATTATGTCTATGTATTTGAAAAAAAAATTATTTTTTTTTAATAAATGTGTTTTACCGGTTCTTATTTATGGATCTGAGACTTGGACACTTAAGAGAAGAACAATACAGTGATTTCAGACCACTTAATGCAATATGGAGAGATGCAAGAGATTGAAAATAAAATATAAGGGTGAGAGAACAAATAAGTGTTACTGACATCATTGAAAGAATTAAAAGACTGAAGTGGAATTGCACTATATATATATATTACTAAAAGATATGATAATAAATGGACATTTGAAATCTGAAACTGAATTCCATGAGATGGTAAAAAATCTTAAAAAAAAAAACCATATGTGAGATGGATAATGAAATAAGGAAGTGTGCTGGGATGACATGGAGAGAAGAGACTAGAGATTGGAGAATTGAACTTGGAGAGATCTTCATCCTGCAGTGGAATGCTACTGGTGATGATGATGACCTTCATTAAATCAAATAATTTCATCATGTAATTTTAATTTGGTATTCGTTAATTAAAACTTTGTCTTTTTTAAGACAGCAGGAATTAAAAACTTTTTTAAAAGAAACATTTTTCTTTCTTTTTAAAAAAAAAAACATTTTTAATAAATTTTAAGCTAAATGTTCATTTATTTAAAATTGTATGTGTGTATACTTCTATATATATTTGAGGCATAATAAAAAAAATATTAAAACTTTACTTTGTACTATCTAGCTGACTATCCAATATTTTTAATTCTATAACACCCATTTTGCTAATGACTTACTTGAAATGAAATATATATTTCCATTTCAACACACACACACCCACACACATATGGATAAGATTGTTAATAAAACAAATCAAAAAAGTTTAAATAAATTAAATCATAAAATTGTAATAATTTAGTAACATTTAAATTTTTTATCTTTTCAATCATTGTACAAATTATAATACAGAAAAAATAAATCATTATTATTATGTACTAAGTTAATATGCTATATAGTGGAGAGGCATCAAGTTCAAAAATTAGTTTGATAAATTTGTTATATTTGACCATATGCAATTTATATAATATATATTGTAACTATATATTTTAGCTATATGGTGACATTACTGTATTACCAATAATAGTTGGTAGCATGCTCCTTAAGATTAGAGTTAATTAGTTCATGAGGAAATATTTAATCTTGTCATATGTATTTTTTTTTTTTTAATAAAGGGCATTTATTCACATATTTAAAATGTATTATAAGTTATAAAGCTTGTAAAAAAGAGAGAATTATAAAATCAGATAAATAATTTATTGCATTCTCTCTTTAATAATTTTACCTATTATAGTTTTGAA
Source organism: Epiperipatus broadwayi (assembly GCA_028023455.1). Taxonomy (NCBI): domain Eukaryota; kingdom Metazoa; phylum Onychophora; class Udeonychophora; order Euonychophora; family Peripatidae; genus Epiperipatus; species Epiperipatus broadwayi. The sequence continues at coordinate 4,829,038 of JAQFVV010012470.1, forward strand.
AATTACTCACAGAAAAACTTTCTTTTGAGCAATATATATATATATTTAATTTTTACATGAAGAGAGATAAAATAAATAAAAATTTATGTGTAAAGTTTTCATTAAGAAAAGTTCTTTTTTTTTTTTTTATTTATTCTTTATCTCTTTCCAAAAGGGAAAAGGCAGTATAATTAATCTGATTATCTTGTTTCTTTTTGGCAAAAAAAATATTTTTAATTAAAAAGGCATGTCAAAAAACTATAATTTTAATTTAAGTTTTTGTGCTTGTTTTCCAATCTCAATGTTAAAGGCGGAAATAGCTGAATTACTGTTTAATAGATCTAATTAGTTATAATTAACTTTTGTCATATTGGAGAGGATTGTGATTGGTTGAAGCAGGTTTGTTTCAAAAAATAGGGATGTGGGTCAACAGTTGACCTCAATATCTTGTAAGAAGCAAGCATTTCTGATCCAGTTGTTGAAGAGGATAGTTAGTTTTAAGCCAGCTGCTGAAGAAGATATGATGAAAAGTTTTAATCAAGCTGTTGAAGAAGACCACAAAAGAATTTGATTCTGTAGAGCACACTATGGGTTTAGCTATTAAAGTTTTCTAAGATGAATAAACTATGTGCTAAGTTTAACTAAAGGCTAAATATTTTTCTCCATGTAACCTACTTCCCTAAAAATTAAAACATGTAAAGAATATTACCCCTGAAATAATATGGAACAAGTGTCTCTATGTATTAGCCTATCCTGGAAATAAAATGGATTTATTCTTGCACTTTGTTAGCCTGAAATCTTCTATTGCCAAGTAGAAAAACCTGTATATATTAACCTGAAAATGAAAAGCCTTCAAGAAGAATGCCTAAATAAAAGAACTAAAAATTATGAAAACCATAGTCGAAGCTTTTTTCATTTATATTACTCTCATATACAGGTAAAAAAAATTTTTTCATAAGAGTGAATAATTCTAATATGTCAAGGGATTTTCTTGTGAAACATTTATTTATTCATGTAATTTTTTCTTTCAAAATTAGTATTTTTTTATATATTTATCCCCCCTCCCCACTGAAAAAAATATACAAAGGATTAAGCTAATTTAACTCCTTATCTCTGATTAAAAAATAATTTTTCAATTTTACTTATTGAAAAAAAAACTGAATGACAGAAAAAGTTAATCAATTAATGAATGAAAAACAAATGGCTAGTCTTTTTTGCATAAAATTATATTTTTGATAAAATGTATAAATTTAAAATATCATATCATGATAATCAGTTAGATTATTAAATAATTGTTTAAAAAAATAACAGGATAATATAATTTAATTAGTATTTTAGAATTTTTCTTGCTATGACGTATTATGCTCAACATGTTTTTTGCCGGTAAGATTTCATCGAAGATTAGATAAACGATGTCATGGCAATAAAGACACTTGCGAGACTAATCCATGGGAATACTGATTTTTTGATCGTGTCCCGCGAGATTTAAAAAGACATATGGGAAATTTTGTCATTTCTCTGTCTTTTGCGGTTTTGATATCGGCATGAGCACAGTGATTTTTTTTATCATATTGAGAATATTTTCATATATTTCATATCTAATATGGACATTATATTACTATATAAAGTGAAGGTGTAACTGTCGATTGGATAATATAGTAATTTCCACCGCCATTATTTGTAAGCAATTTTCATTTTGTTTCTTAATAATTAAATATAGTAGCTTTTAAGACATATGTCGCCATTACAAGTTATTTTTTAATTTTTAGTGGTAATTGTGGTATTATTTTAAACATAGTTGTACATATTTCCATATATATTTAATGCTTGCTTCTTTTACATCTCCCTTAGAAATTATTCTAATTTTCATTTTAAAAAAAAAATCATAATTTTATGTACTACTACGGTTATTTTTTATTTTGCTTCTTTTGGGTTGTCTTCTTTCCATTTTTTCTTATAAATTATCCTTATTTTCATTAAAAAAAGACTACTCTTTTAATTTCATAATTTTATATAAAACATTTTAATTAGGACGTTTTATGTCCGCCATTTTCACTGTATGGCAGATTCACACTATATCAGGAAAAGTGTTTTTTATTGTCTTTAATTTTAAAATTACAAATATTTTTTATAAATTTTTTTTGCAATTATTTTGTAGTCAATTTGGATTTATAATAATTTTAGTAAATTACTATTAATTTATGTATCTTTTTTGGTGCATGTAATTATTTTGCTTTTTCCGAGGACAGCAAACATGGCACTGTCCAATTTTTTTTTCTCTACGAGATGGCTTTTTTTTTATGTCCGCCATTTCCACTGTATAACAGATTCACACTATATGGGAAAAAGTGTTTTTTTTTCTTTAATTTTAAAATTATAAATATTTTTATAAATTTTTTTGCAATTATTTTGGAGTCAATTTGAATTTATAATAATTTTAGTAAATTACTATTAATTTTTTTTTTCCTGAGGAATGACAAACATGGTGCCGAACGACATTTTTTTCCTATGACACAGCTAAGAGAAAGCATACTACTCTAATATATATATTTGACAGTACCTATTTAACATTTTTTGGTCTTTTAGAGAAATTTTTTTTTTTGTGCTAATTTTTGCAGTTTGCTTTAAATCAATTTTTAAGTGAATGTTTTATATATATTTTTAAATTACTATATTATATACTAATAAGTTGACAGTGCCTATTTAACATTTTTTGGTCTTTTAGAGAAATTATTTTTTCGTGTGTGCTAATTTTTGCAGTTTTGCTTTAAATCAATTTTTAAGTGAATGTCTTATATATATATGACAGTACTTATTTAACATTTGTTGGTCTTTTTTTTAAAAAAAATGTCATAGCACTGGCTGGGACGCGAACCCGTAACCCGGGCAACTGCCTGCAAGTGCAAGGCAGTCGCACTGACCTCTCGACCATCAATGCAAGACATTTTTTGGTCTTTTAGAGAATTTTTTTTTTTTGTGCTAATTTTTGCAGTTTTGTTTTAAATCAATTTTTAAGTGAATGTCTTATATATATATTTTACAGTACCTATTTAACATTTTTTGGTGTTTTAGAGAAATTATTTTTTTTTTTTGTGCTAATTTTTCCAGTTTTGCTTTAAATCAATTTTTAAATGAATGTCTTATATATATATTTTTTTGACAGTACCTATTTAACATTTTTTGGTGTTTTAGAGAAATTATTATTAATTTTTTTGCTAATTTTTGCAGTTTTGCTTTAAATCAATTTTTAAGTTAAAGTCATATATATATTTCTTGCTATTAGATGTCCTCTTTAGTATTACTCTTGCTATTAGATATCCTCTTTCATATTATTCTTGCTATTAGATGTCCTCTTTAGTATTATTCTTGCTATGTCTATCAGATTTTTTATTACTATTTTTACCTGTTGGCCTCTTTAGTATTATTCTTGCTATTAGATGTCCTCTTTGGTATTATTATTGCTATTTTTACCGGTTGGCCTCTTTAGTATTATTCTTGCTATTAGATGTCCTCTTTCATATTATTCTTGTTATTAGATGTCCTCTTTAGTATTATTCTTGCTATGTCTACCGGATTTTTTACTACTATTTTTACCATTTGGCCTATTTCGTATTATTCTTGCTATTAGATGTCCTCTTTAATATTATTCTTGCTATGTCTACTGGATTTTTTACTACTATTTTTTCTATTTTTACCGTTTGGCCTTTTTCGTATTATTCTTGCTATTAGATGTCCTCTTTAGTATTATTCTTGCTATTAGATGTTCTCTTTAGTATTATTATTGCTATTTTTACCGGTTAGCCTCTTTTGTATTATTCTTGCTATATCTATTGGATTTTTTACTACTATTTTTGCTATTTTTACTTGTTGGCCTCTTTAGTATTATTCTTGCTATTAGATGTCCTCTTTAGTATTATTATTGCTATTTTTACCATTTGGCCTCTTTCGTATTATTCTTGCTATATCTATTGGATTTTTTACTATTATTTTTGCTATTTTTACCTGTTGGCCTCTTTAGTATTATTCATGCTATTAGATGTACTCTTTAGTATTATTCTTGCTATTAGATGTCCTCTTTAGTATTATTATTGCTATTTTTACCTGTTGGCCTCTTTAGTATTATTTATGCTATTAGATGTACTCTTTAGTATTATTCTTGCTATTAGATGTCCTCTTTAGTATTATTATTGCTATTTTTACCATTTGGCTTCTTTCGTATTATTCTTGCTATTAGATGTCCTCTTTAGTATTATTATTATTGCTATTTTTACTGGTTGGCCTCTTTCGTATTATTCTTGCTATTAGATGTCCTCTTTAATATTATTCTTGCTATTAGATGTCATCTTTCGTATTATTCTTGCTATTATATGTCCTCTTTAGTATTATTCTTGCTATATCTACCAGATTTTTTACTACTATTTTTACCTGTTGGCCTCTTTAGCATTATTCATGCTATTAGATGTACTCTTTAGTATTATTCTTGCTATTAGATGTCCTCTTTAGTATTATTATTGCTATTTTTACTGTTTGGCCTCTTTCGTATTATTCTTGCTATTAGATGTCCTCTTTAGTATTATTCTTGCTATTAAATGTCCACTTTAGTATTATTATTACTATTTTTACCAGTTGGCCTCTTTCGCATTACTCTTGCTATTAGATGTCCTCTTTAATGCTATTTTTACCAGTTGACCTCTTTAGTATTATTCTTGCTATTAGATGTACTCTTTAGTATTATTATTGCTATGTCTACCGATGTTATTACATTTTATTATATTAATTTTTTTTTTTTTTTCAGAAACAACAAACATGGCATCCGATTTCTACCAGATGGCTTGCTTATTTACTGCTTTATATTGCTATGATGTATTATCATGAAGACTTACTACTCTAATCTTTCGATATTTAATGTAACATCGTCACATGATTTTTGAACAAATTTTATCAATTAACATTGTCCGGAAATCACTAGGAGACATTATCTTAAAGATCAGAAGATTAGAGTAGTACGTTTTTGTGGTAATACATCATAGCAAGAAAAATACTAAAGTACCATTTAATTTGTATACATTTTATCAAAAATATAATTTCATACAAAAAAGACTAATCATTTGATTTTCATTCATTAACTGAATTAACCTTTTCTATCACTGAGTTATTTTCTTTTCAATAAGTAAAACTGAAAAATGACTTTTTAATCAGAGATAAGGACTCAAATTAGTTTAATCCTTTGTAATTATAAATTAATTTAAACGCACATTGGGGGGGGGGGGGTTAAATAAAAAACATGGCAAATTTAATAAAAATTAAGTTACTTAAAAAAATTATAATTTTGAAAGGAAAAAATCACATGAATAAAAAAAAAATTTCAAAAAAAAAAAAAAAAATGTTGCCCTACTAAAATTTATTCAATTGCTATACATTTTTATCTCTATATAAAAGTATAATGTGCACATAAAAAAAAAACTTACCATAGTTTTAATTTTCTTGGGAGTCCTTTGCATTTATAATGTTTCCAAATAGGTTTTCTTCTTGAAGGTTTCTCACTTCCAGGTTACTGTACACAGTTCTTTCTATTTGGCAATAGATTTCAGGCTAACAAATAGCAATAATTTATCCATTTTCTTTCCAATAAAATTTCCAGGTCATGCTCTTGGTTGGAGACCAAGTTGCTGATTATTTCAGGGATATCTTCTTTACATTTTTTTAATTTTCAGTGAAGCATATTACATGGAGAAAGATGATGTTTACCCTTTAGCTAAACTTAGCACATAGTTGTATTTATCTTAGAAAACAATTTTATAACTAAACTCATAGTGTGCTCTACACAGCTAAATTCTCCTGCTGTCTTCTTCAACAGCTTGATTAAAACTTTTTCATACTATTGTCTCCTTCAGCTGCTGGATAAAAAATGCTTGCTTCTTACAAGACACAGGTCAACTATTGACCCACACCCCTATTTTCAACCAATCACAATCCTGTCTCCTACATGATAAAATATAATAAAAACCAATTAGATCAATTTTGACAAAAACAATAGTTTAGCTATTTCACCTCTTCAATACAGATATTGGAAAACAAATCACAAACTAAATTAAAATCATAGTTTTTTTGACATTTTTTTTTTAAATTTAAAAATTTTTTCTTGCCAAAAAGAAAACAAGATAATCAAATTAAATACACTGCCTTTTTCCTTTTGGAAAGAAGTAAAGAATAAAAAAATTTTTTCCTTAGTGAAAAAAAGTTTATCAAATTGTTAAAAGTTCTTATATCTCTTAATGTTAAAATAAAATTTTTTAAATAATTTATTGAAGAGCAAGTTTTTCTCTCAGTAATTTTCAAAACTAAAAATTAAACTGGGAAATAAGTAAAATTATTGAAGAGCTAGAACCAAAGAAATTATTTATTTGATTTTATAGTTCTCTCTCTTTTACAACCCTTTATAATTTTTAACATATTTTAAATGTTAAACTTATGTTTAACATATTTGAAAATTCTTATATTATTATGTGATGAAAAAAAATTAAATAAATACCCCTTATTAAAAAAAATCATATGTGAAAATTAAATACTATTTCACCATGAATTAATTATAAACTTAAGAAGCATGCTGCCAACTATTATTAATATAGCAATGTAGTCACATAGCTATAATACATTTTTATATTATAGCTCTAAAGATGACTGCTGGATAGGTGAAACATATTGCATGATGAAAGTGGATAAAAAAAAGAAGTATCTATATATTTAGTAGTTAGTTAAAACCTTCAGAAAATTGATATGCTAAATAAATAAATCATTTAACTCTTATGATGAGCATAATGAACATATTTGTAACCCCATATAAAATGTGTCTTCAACAGTTTAGTAGGAATTTTCATAATTTTCATGTGGAATGTTTGATTGTAACATACAGACTAAAGAGTGTGTGATGTGTAATGTATTCAAAAGAAATATGGGTTGTGATACTTTGGAGATGGAATACATATTTCCATTATTCTGCAAAGAAATAATCTCTATTTTTTGCGTATTAAAACTCAGTTTGATGGCAATGGCATGTACATTTGTGATAAAGCCTCATGTCAAAAACTATGTATTTATAATTATTTGCTTATTCAAATCAACTGTCTTGATTAATTGCATATGCTTGGAATAATAAAGATTTGTTTGAAAAGTCAATTTGAAATCAAGAAATCTTATCTAAATTCTGGAATTAAAAAAGCATGTTACAAGATTCAAAGAATGATTACAACTTATTCCAACACTATTCCTGAATGAATAATTCAATGGTTTATTGCTCTGGAGTTCTTAAGAAGTTTGAGCACTAAAAATGATAGAGATGGAGAGGCAATCCATAGGGAAATATTAAGCAATAATAGTAACTAATTGTTTTAATATGGAATATATTTATATTATTCTTTGAATGCTATATTCATATTTTATTTTTATAACTGTGCAGTAAGTTTATTGTCATCAATAAAAAAAAAAAGTAAATTTAGCCAACTTTTTTTATTCTCCTTTGTTATGGTAACTTTTGGGCTAACTTTTAAATGTCATTTCATTTTTTTAAAACTTTTAAACCAGGAGTGGGGAATGTCCAGTCCTCAAAAACCCTCAATAAGGTCCTCAAAACATTTTCAAAAATGTATATAAAATGGCTCTGTATAAAACTTCGGGCATTTTGTTTGTTTTTATAATGATTTTCAAATACTAGCAAAAATAAAACTCAAATTTCATTGTTTTATTATTATTTTTTATTTTATTTTATTAGAATGGCTATCCTGAGTAAGATAAAAAAATTGACACAGAAAATCACTCATTGCAAAACAAATGTAACAATGCATATTTTTTATAGAAAGAAAAAGTAAATCAATGTGCTTGATATGTCTGTTAAGTATTTCAGTTAATAAAAAAAACATTAATAAGAGATACTATTTATTAAAACATTCTGATTACAACAAAATTGTTGGGGAAGAAAAAAACTTTAAAATAGAAAATTTGAAAAAGAGTTTCATCAAGTAGGTGACATGTTACATAAAAAATATAAAGAAGTCAGAAAATTCTGTAAAAGCAAGTTACATTATTTCAAATAGAAAAAAAAAGCAGAAAATTTAAAACCATTTTTGGAAGGGGAGTTTATAAAAGACTGCATCCTAACTGTTGTAGAATTAATCTGTCCAGAACATAAAAAGAAATTTAAGAATATAAAATGTCACAATGAATAGTTAAGTTACAAAGCAAATTGGAAAAATTGTCATTAAATGTGGAACAATCATTAATAATAAATTATGTTATTTTACTTTTAATTCACAAAAAAATTATGATGCTATTATAAATATCCAAAAAAAAAAAAAAAAAACCATTGGCAGAAAAAAGATTCCCCACCTCTGCTTTAAACAATGTAATGTAATTGATAAAAATGTATCAAAAAAGTTAATGATCAAAGTTTGTTTCCATTTTCTTCTCTTTTTTTTTCCAATTAGTATTTTGTAACAAAAATGGAAATCACTTGGACAAATTACTTTTATAATTTAGATAAGTGATCACCTCATACTTTTATTTGTGAAAACTAAAGAAAATTTGTTTTTTTATTTTTTAATGCATTTATGTGAATACAGATAATCCTGGACACCAAGGTTGATTACAAATATTAAAAAAAAATTAATATTCAATAAATCAATTATAAATTCATGCTAAACATAGTTTATAATATATTTAATGCTATTTTTTAAAGTTAGCAGGAATTTATGATCAATTTATTGAAAATTTTTTTAATATCCGTAATCAATCTTGGTGTTTGAAATTATCTGTACGTACCAAAAAAAAATATATTTTTTATTTGCTACTTTAATTTTATATAGTTTCAGAAACAATAAATGAAGAAAGTTTAGATACAATTTAATATTACTAAATGGCAATACAGTAAAAATACTGAACTCTGTACAAAATTAAAATTTTAAACTTTTCATTTTTTATTTTTTACTAAAATTGTTTTGCAAACCGAAAAAGGCGTATTGTCATTGTGAATATATATGTATGCAAACTTTTAAGTAGATTGGAAATTGAAAAGTGGGTGAAAAAGAATCACAAGATTTCTCAAACAAACAGACAGACAAAAACTATTAAAAAAAAACCAATACATATTAAATCAGAAAAAATAATTTATTGATTATACAATAGTTATTTCTTTTTAAATGTGTGTGCATTTAAATTATTTTTCAGTTTAATTTGACTGGACAGTGGATTTTAAGAGCTAATGATACCTGGATTATTTTTTGATACGTAAAAAAAAATCCTAAATTGACCAACTGAATAGCTGTGCTCACAGTGCTAATTAAATCATTAAGCATAGTGACCTCATGATTAAATCAATCACAATTATTTTTTATTTAATGTTTTTTGTATATAATAAATATATATAGTAATATGATTATTTTTTGTGTACAATTGCTATAATTTGTTAAGAGACGATTATTTTTTAACAAATTCTTGGCAAAAATGTAAATCTTAATGTTAAAAAAAAGAAGAAAATACAACAGATTTAAAAGTAGAACTTGATATATTGAACATATGCACATTTATTAGTGCACTATATGAATGTGAGATGTATGATGACAAAAGATTTAATTAGAAAATTTTTAACATGTGATAGAAAATAATGCAGATAGTAATTAACAACTAGGCAGTCACAAAAAAATTTGCTAATAAAGAATTTGTACAAAAGAGTAAATTGGAGAGAAATTTTATTGAAGTTACACCTATATGACAATATTTGTTAAACTAAAAACCCTCATTTTCACCATTACATAGGCAAAATCAAAAAGGGAAGATATAAAGTATGGTTAAATGACATTAAAAAATTTATTTGGAAATAGTATGTATGTATTCACACAATTTAACTGAAAGAGGTGAATAAAATAGGATAGAATTGGTGAAAAAACAACACAAGAAATGCTGAGCCCAAAAGTTTTTTATGGTGATAAAGGAAAAGTAAATGAATTGGAATTCTAATATAAATTGAAACATATCGTTACAAAAAAAGTTGTTCTTTAACAATCTTTGGAGATTATTTTGCCCAATAAAAAATCCAAAAAACAATAATTGCATAGCAAAAAACCATAATTGAACAATGCATTATTTAATTAAATTGTTATAATTTTAGCAAACCCACTCTGTATACTATGTCATTATATACCCCCCCCCCCCAATAAATTGGAAAAAGTATATAAATGTAAAAAATCAATATATTTGCTTAAAAAAAACAACAACATTAAAAGCATTTTAAAAACAACCTTGAAGTGTAAAATTATTACCTTAAAACAATACATTTATTTATTTATTTTCCACTTTTATATTAAGAATATATAGAATTAATTTATTCAAAACTAAAATAATTAATAATTATAAATATGCATTGTGTATTTTATTTATTTACATTAACTTTTCAATTAATAATAACTTTTGTTAAAAATTAACTTTGAAAATTACTATAACATGAAGAAAGTAATAATAATGATACATAGAAAGTATAAAATAGAAACAATTTCAGTTATAAAAAAAAAAGGGGGGGGGGGCATATGGCTTTATTGCTCAGGAATTCATAAAAAGTTTGAGTGCCAAAATCGATTCTGGGAACTCCTGATCCCAAGTCGAAAGCTCTATCTACTGCGTCAAATTGCACAGGGCATTTCAGTTAATGTAATCAATAAATGATAAGTTCTACAGTTATCTTTTTTTGTTGCTGAAGCAAATTGTAAAACAGTATTGTGATGTGCTGATCATGCCTGAAAGACTGTCATATTCAATTATGATTTTTCTTTATAGTCAACAATCAAGACTCATATAACCAATCTGTTTTGGATTTGTTTCACTTTTAGCTAAAACAGCACTATAAATTAAAGTTTATTTGGCAATCATTTGGATACTTGAGAAAGAAAAATGTTAGTTTCAATCTGGATCCAAAACTTCTCTTGGATATTTTTTTTTTTTTGTTTCCTGTTTTTATGTATTTAATTAATGTCATTTTCTAAAAAAACCTTTCAATAGTATTGTGTAAAAGTAAATAAATTGACTATTCTTTTGTGAAATTCATTGCAAGTCTCTATTCCACATATATTATATTGTTTATTATTGTTCTGCATCATCTCATAGCAGTAGTAATGAGTCAAAGGTCTTTGGACTAAAGCTCAATTCTATCACTTCTGGTGCTTGAAAATTACATGACCTTCCAAATAATGAATCATTCAATTATTTAACCTGCCCATCATTCATCAAATAATTCATCACAAAGAATCTTCCTAGACTTAGTGTGAAAGATTAAAATTCTAGAGACCACATTTCATTCGCCCTACGTATAACCAAATGTTCTTTAGATTTATCATATTCCTTGCCAGTTCATTTCCATAAATTGTACTCTTCATATCAGCAAAATGTTTGTAATAAATATTATGATTATTTCAAATTTGTGTTGTAATCACAATAATAGAATTCAAAATTAATGGAATAATCATTCAAACTCAAAAGATACAATAAATGTGATAAAATGAATCTATAGATTAAAAAAAAAAACCTACACTATATTAATATGTTCCTTCATCCATCATTATTTAATTTTTTTCTAGTGTCTCTAAATATCTTAATTCATACTTCTGGGGATATATGGACCTTAGATTGGTAAAGACTAATAAATGGTAACATGAATATAAAAATTCAATGTACTATAATTTATACTTCTAGTGTATTTTCAACTCTTTTCTCAAAGTCAGACAATTGTCTAGGCCATTTGGTTCTATGACTTAAGAATATGAAACATTGTTGAAACACCAACTTATTAAAGACAATTTAGTCTGGTGTCTCATTTATTTCTAATATTCACACATTATATTAAATTTACTTGCTTAAAACATAAAATATATCAAATGCAGTATACAGACACACATTTACACTTAGACTAAGCATTAATGATGCAAAAATAATATTAAAAAAAAAAAACATCAACAAAAGGTCTGCAACTTGCAATAATATTGAAGAAAAGATAATTTTCACTTCATCACGAATGTTAGTTAAACAAAGCACATCTGAAGTTAATTTATGATCATGTAATTTACTATTTCTAAAAAAGAGAGAGGGAGGGGAGGAGATTTAAAAGTTCTGGCAGAAAGGCAATAAGTTTACTGAAATTCAAAGGCATGAAACAGCTGATTAATATTAAATAAACCTTAGCTATTCTTAGTATTTTTTTTTTTACTCAAGAATAACCTTAAATTAAAAAAAATGTATACATAGATAAATATTTCAGAAAATTTACATAATAATTCCATTTCATTTCTCTATTCAATAGTTTAATGTTAATTTAAATAGGAGGAAGCATAACGTACCAGGAACTTTAACTCTCAATAAAAGCGGAGAAAATTATATATATATAAAACCAAGTTGATATTAAAAATACTATACAATTAATAAATAACAATTTATATAACATCTCTTTGATTCTATCAAATAGATTAGAACAGCTTTACTTTAAAAATTATTTTACAACTTAAATACCTTATTATAAAAACAAAATTTTTTTGTAAACAACAATAATTATTTTTTTTTTTTTTTCTCATATGTCAAGCCGTCGGCCGGGCGCGAACCCGGGACAACTGCTTGGAAAGCAGCTGCGCTAACCTCTCGACCACCAACGCTTGACAACAATAATTATTTTGAAATAATATTTATTTAAATTCCCAAACAAATACAAAAGTCTTGGCCATTAGCTATCAAAACAAAAGTTATGAAATCTTAATTAAAACTAGTGTTTTCTATTCAATGATGGACAAATCGCCATCTTCAGGTAGAGTAAATGAAGGATGTAAATTCCTAGTTTGATTTTTAAAAAACTTTCAAATTGCACAGCACTGACTGTACTTGTAAAAAGGACGGCTTATATATGAATGATATATATAAATGACAAGTTTTGTTCAAATTTGCTAAACATCTATCATGCTTTTTTATAATAATTCTACAAATTTCTTGATTTCGTTATCTCATCTAAAAATGTTAACAAACAATAAAGTGAATACACTATCAACTTAGGCTAAATTAATTTATGTTCTTTATACTTCCATTACTCCATATTTTTTCTATGTTTTTTTTAGATGCTTGCACTTATAATTTTTAAATTCAAGATTCACAATCATAAGTCAAACAACAAAAAACATACTGAGCATTGATCAAAATGGCACAACCCACACTGCTTAACTGACTTTAAATAAACACTTTAATTCTCACCCATTACAATAGCTAGTCATTGCATCTGTGAAAAAATTACCAGCAGCTAATTAAACATTATCAAAGTTTAAAAAGCTTGAATGGGTAAGATTTTGATTTGTAAGCCTGTTTTTTTTTTTTTTTTTGAGAAAAGAATTTCAAATTTTCAGTAAAATGTGCAATATTTTAGTAAAATAAAATAGCTCATGCACATTGAGATTATCTAGATGCTAATGGACGATATTTGTAAAAAATTTAAATGTCTTTTCATATCCAAAAAAGAATTCCACGAACTTCATCAGTGAAGTGTGATTTTAGCTCAATGAATTTATTAATAAACAGATTCAAGATTGTATTTATTAACTTAATATATATGATCTTTAAAAAATGCTTTATCATCAACAGCAGATCTGCTCAACAGTCATAACTTTTAAAAACTATCTAAAAATAGTTCAAAAAATATTGTAATAGTTGTACAAAAATATGTATTTCACAAAGTTAGGAAAAAAAAAAAAACTTCTTAGAAAATTTAACATTATACTGAACATGATTAAACTTCTTATACTATTAAAATAAATGTAAAAAACTGTGGTAAAGCCACAAAAACATTAAATTTCACCAGATCAAATTGTAGTGTCTACCCTATTACCTAAAAATTGAAAATGCTTTAAAGTGTAATATAATCACAAGGAATAATAATGAAAAACTATCACTTATGATCTAACAAAAAAATATAAATAAAGAACAGATGTTACTCTCCCCATATTGTAGTGGCACTCAGTACAAGCCATCGTAATCAGTGGATGCTAGGTTTGTACATCAAAATCCCTCTATAGTGCCTACTCATCTAATATCACCAGACTAGTTTCTACTTTGTAGCTTTCATCAGTGAGGAGACTTAGATCTGAAAGCACAGCATCTAGATCTTTGGATCTGATGCGACTGTCCAGCAGCCATCTTTTATCTTTTTAATTAATTATAAAACTATGAGCCCAAACTGAAACACTAATGTTTTTAATGCAAATTAATTTACTTATATAGTCATACAGATCTGCACCCACTTCAGTATCTATATATTTTGGTGTCTTTGCTTTTTTATTATTAACAATGTATCATCGTCATTTGGCCAGGATTAGTGTTAAAGCACAAAAACATCACATGATCCCCAGCCTTATGTGTACATAGATCAGTGCTATCCATTATAAGCCAAAGCAATCAACGAATGCTAGAAGGTTTGTGCTCAAAATTCCTATCTTGTGTCAATTCATCCAATACTCTCAGATTAATTTCTAGCTTAAGACTCCCCATTGTTGAAGGCACAAACTAAAAACTAGTCTGGAGATGCTGGATGAGTAGGCAGGCACTAGATAGAGATTTTGATGTATAAATCTAGCATCCATTAATTAATACAGCTTTCATTGGATGACACTACTATATGAATAGTTATTTGCTAGTTGAGTATATACAGTTTCAAAAAAAAAAAAAAAGGAAAAGAAAATAATGGTTATAGAGGATATGAATGGGCATATTGAAGAAATTGATGTAGATAACAAGAATGGACAGCTTTTGAAGAATTTTTGACAGAGAGTGAATTTAAGCATTGAAAATTTATCAAATATTTATGAGGAACAATACACATGGTTTAGGAATAATATATTTCACACAATAGATTATGTATTAGTAGAGGAAGAGAGAATGAATAAAATACGAAAAATTAAAGTTTTTGATAATGAAGAGAGAGCATGATATCTTTAAAATGGTTAGAAATGTGATGGAAAATAGTAATAAATCTAGAAAGGATAATGAAACGTGGACGGAAAATGAATGATAAGAATAAGTTAAAAGAATATAAAATAAAAGTTGAAGAAATCATGAAAAAGTTGGTTGTGAATGAATATAAGGATTAGTGTGACGAAGTAGAAAAAAGTGGCAAATAGGGATTTAGGTAAGAATATTCAGAAGAATAAAAGTAATAGAAAAATGAGAAATGGTAAAAGTGTAAAGAGGAAAAAAGTATGCAGAGAATATAAATATGCTATTAAGAACAAAGAAAGTAAAAAAGATGTTAATGTTAAATGGGAAAAGTATTTTTAAAAAAAGAAGTTGGCTAAAATGGATAATTATATAGAGAGAATGAAATTAAATAGTAAATTATTAGAGGATATTAATAAAAGTGAAAGAGATAGGAGTAAAATATTTTTGGAAATACATTAAAAGAAGGAATGTAGGGGAGAGAGAAATAGTGTTACTAGATGATGAGGGATAGTGTGTAACTCTAGAGAAGAATTAGAGACAATCTTAAATAAATATGTAATGAATATAAAAAAGATGTTAGATGTGAACGATAGAAAATGAATTGAATGAAGCAGGGAAAAAGTTGAAAAGTGGAAAGGCAAAAGATTTAGATAATGGGTAGCAGAGATGGTAATGAATTTAAGAAATAGGGCAAAATTTAAATCTATTGTCATGTTTTAATAAAATGGCACAGAAGAGAGAATTTCCGGATAGTACTACAAAAGTAAGGCTACTATTTAAAGGAAAGGGTAAAACTCATAGAAAGTTGAGGAACTATAGACCAATAGTGGTAATGTCAGGGTTATATAAAGTTTTTGCATATATGGTGGCTGGAAGGGTAGCAAAATGGATGGAAGAAAATAATATAATGGGAGAAATGCAAGGAGGTTTTCAATCTAATAGGCATATAGGAGATAGTTTATTTGTAGTTACACAACTTATAGATATGAATAGAAATATAGGTAAACAGTTATATGTAGTTATGGATAAGTTTAATATTTTTGGGAATGGGTGGAACTTTAGTGGATCTTATTAAGAGATTGTATGAAAATAATTATTATATGTATCAATTAAGAAATATAGAATCAGTTAAACTTAAAAATGGGGTGGACTAAGGCAAGGATGCACTAGGTCACCTATTTTGTTTTTGTTGTATTTGAGAGAAATGGAGAGAGCAATAGAAAGAATAGGAAGAGGGGTAGATACCATTAATAGGTGGCAGGGGAGTATATACATTAGTGGGTCTTTTATTTGTGGATGATGTCTTCTTGTGCACAGAAAGTAGGAAACATATAGAAGTTATACTGAAGACATGCACAAGAATGGGTAAAAAGATGGGGATTAAATTTAGTGAAGAAAAATCCAAAGAAGTGATGATTAATACTGGGGAAAAGAGAGAGAAAGAATTTTTATTGGGGGATATAAAATTGAATGTGGTTAATAAGTATAACTATTTGGAAATGGTCTTAAGTAATCAGAGAAATTGTTTGGATGAATGGTAGAAAAAAATGATAAATGAAATAAAGAAAGGGACTGATTAAAAAATTAACAATATTTTCATATAATAAATATGAAATAGCTAGAATTGTATGGAAGTGAGTGGCAGTAGCAGGGTTAACATATGGTAGCGATGCATTATGTGTTGGTAAAGGAGTATTACTTAGAAAAGGTACAAAGAGAGGTAGGAAGACATGCATTAGATGTAGATCTGTGGATGGCAAAGGAGGCAATTCAAAGAGAAATGGGATAAACAAATTTTTGTATGAGAGATGCAAAAAATAAAATGAAAATGTTTGGTAAATTGCAATTTTAAGGATAGTAAGAGAATAGCCAAAATAGTATTGAATTGAATTACAAATAAAGAGCAGGCAACAAGATGGGTGAGAAAGATAGTATGGTATGCAGAAGACTTGGATAAGAAATTTATGTCAGTATACTTAAACAATAAGTGAGATGATTGTGTTAAGAGAATTGTTGAGTGCTATAGTGGCAAGGAATGAGATGGAAAAATAGATTCATTAATAAAAAGAAGGAGAACTAGTATGGAGAGTAAAAAGAGTTTAAATATATATAGAAGTAAGCAGATTATTGGATGTGAGTTAATTTATGATAACAAGGAAAGTAGTTTACTGTTTAACACTCAAACAGTATCATTAGCAACAACGGAATATACACATAAGTGGAAAAATATGAATGATTTATTTATATTTATATGATTTATACGGACGGACGCCACGTGACTTTAACTATCAGGAAATAATCAACACATATATTTAAAACAATATTTTATTTCACAGAATAATGATGACCATCACATACAAACCCATGAATACCAGGTTAGATTATGGAGAACACATAAGTTATTCCCAATGAATGATGGTAGACCATACAATCTTACATTTAAAGAAATAAACAAATCAGATAACAATAGTTCGATTATAAAATATAATTATTAATTAATATACAATTTATTTTCTTTTAATTAACAAAGTCATTTAATGTTTATACATTATTTTATTTTATATGCACAGAAAGACAACTTTTATACATAAATGTCCAAGATTTCATTGCTAAGTTTATTTTAATTTTCATTTACATTATAATATAAAGTTATAAATACAAGAAAACATTCACCATATAGTGAACCCCAACTTCAATAGACTTAAAACACAATTTTAAACACACATAAAAACATAAATATAAAATATTTTTTTAGACACGTTTCCTAGTGAAACACATACATATATTCTATATGGGATAGACATAAATGCTATCTTTCTATAACAACAACAATAAGAATAGTCTTTTTAGATCCTAATCCTAATTCAATAAAAATAAGAGTGGCCTTTTTGGTGTGGCTTTTAATTCAATATAACTACACATTATAAAGGGATAACTTATTCTGAGAATGATCTCTAATTTATTAAAACTAAATAAGAATGTATCTCCATATGGATGTGAATATATGTAAACTATTTAACAATGAACAAAATAATTGCATATATATAAATTCATCTACATAAAATCTAATTCTCAGGAATCAAACCTAGGATTAACTACAAACGAATGAGTCATAGATATAGTTACATTCTTAACTAAGTAAATGTTAATACTTGTTGAGCTAAATGTCCGCATGTAATATTTATATAAGGCTATATAACCTTAGTACATGCGCCTTGTGTGCTTAATTTTATTACAAGAGAGACGTCTACAAATCTTAACGCAAGATTCGAATTTATAAAGATAAGAGCGGCCACACTCTTGTCTTCAACCTATTTTTCTAATTATATAGGCAAATATAAAGCATTTTGATTTGGTAGCGTGAAGCTAATAAAATCTTCACTGATTAAGCCCACTATTTCTATTATACATTAACGTTCGCAAAATCTTTTGATTTACAACGAGTCAATATTTAGATCTTAAATTTAAAAATATTTTGAATCCTTAACTATGATT
This sequence comes from Epiperipatus broadwayi, assembly GCA_028023455.1. Classification (NCBI taxonomy): domain Eukaryota; kingdom Metazoa; phylum Onychophora; class Udeonychophora; order Euonychophora; family Peripatidae; genus Epiperipatus; species Epiperipatus broadwayi. Next base: position 4,847,515 of record JAQFVV010012470.1, read on the forward strand.
ATTTAATAAGACTTGGACAATTTATTTGTGAACATTGCATTTGCATTATTATTATTTCTTTACTCTTTCCTTTTAAAGTAATAATTTATATAAAGTAACATATACTTACACATATTAAAGAAAGTTCTTACAATATTATTTACTTCAATAATATATACAATAACAGAGAGATTTTTTTTTCTTTTTTTAAAACTGACAATTTCTACATATTATATACAGTTTACAAATGTAAAATATAAACTCAAAATGTTTAGAATAAAGTTTAAATAGTCTTTCAAATATAAAATTATAATATGCTTTTACAAGTTCCATCTCTGCTATTTGAAATATCTCAATCTTCTGATGTCCAGATTAGATTCACTGCTGGTAGTATTCTAGCTATTTTATTCACAAAGAATAGTAGAGGTCTAGTGGGCTTTGAATGAAATAAGAACCCAGTCTGATCATTAAAAAAAAAAAAGATTTTTTATAAAAACTTAGTTCCTTCTTGAATCTCATTTCAAATCTTTTTTTTTTTAAAAAAAACAAATTGTATATTGCTTCGATTGCTTAGAAATTTTTTTTTTATATATTGAATAATATATACCCAGTGCAGTAGCAAACTATGCTACATTTTGATCCAAGCCTCCCCCTTTATGTTTAACATATATAATGTACATAGCTCATGTTTTGTTGATAAACACTAATTAGACTGTAATACACATTGTTGCTTGACTGGCATGTATATAGTAACTTTTCAGCACATACATATATATATAACACAGATACTTTTATATATAGTATATATATATAAATCAAAATTTCAATGTAAACACAATTTTAAAAAATAATAATATAATTACTAATAATAAACTGAGAGGACACATTTATACATATTTTATAGAGAATGTGTTCACTCATGTATTCATTGAAGCAATAAAAATAAGAAATAAAAAAACAATTATCGTTATTTTTATTTTTAAAATGAAGTAAATATGGAAATGTTTGACTTTCGTCCTATTAAATAGGCTTTGCCCAATATTCTGTTTTTTCAATAACTTTTTTCTCTTATAGAAACATAGCAGAAGAGCTCAGTGTCTTTATAAAGAAATTATGCTCTCTAATTATTTTAATGTTTTTAAATCATTATTAACTTTAAATGTGGTCTAAAATTTTGTAAAACTTTTAGCATTACATTCATAAAATATTTTACACACAAAATACTGCCCATTAAATTTACAAAGGATAATAAATAAGCTGAAGAAATTTTATACTATATATAATTATGTATGCCATTCAGAGATAGAAAAACAGCTATTGGTGTATTGTAAAATTTACAAATTTTACTTTTTTTTTTTTTAGTGATGGCACTCAGAGAAGAAAAAATAAACACAAAAAAATCATAAAATTTGCAAATTTTAATGATTTTTTTTGTTTATTTATATTTTTATTTATTTCTTTAGACAGCATATAATTGAAGTTGTGTAATTAGATGCAGCTTAACTTGTGACTCCAATGTATACTAAACTATAGATAGTAAAATTAAAAGTTTATATTGCTATTAATAGAATAAATTTATATACTATATTAAAATGCATATATTAAGCTATAGGGTAGTAAAATGAATATTTATTTATATTTTTTAAAAAAGTACAATGAAATGATAAAGACCCACTACTGTTATTTTTGTAATGTTTTACTAATATTGCATCCAGAAGTTGCAATGTGAATAAAAAAAGTAGTTCTTTTTATTACTTTCTCTCTATGAACCATGGATATGGAAATCATAGAAACAGGGGCGTACTATATTTCTTTTATAATACTCAAGCTAAGGATTTGAGATACAAATATACTATTTTGAACCTATTAATTTGCTTGTATAATTATACAAATATAACACAAGGCTGGCAACAATATATGTAATGCTTTGTTTGATATAAGTAAAACTTGTAGAAATAATTTCAGTGTGCAAATATGTATTTTTATTGTATTTACAAATTAAAAAATGTTTGTTTGAGTTAATTTTTGAGACTGGATATTGTTCTTAAAAAAGAAAAAAATCGTTACATAATAACTCCACATATCTCTACACAAGTAAAAATGCATAAACAAACTGAGCAATATGATTGTTAAAACAAGTAATATAAAGACATTGAGAAAGAGTAAGTTGACTGATTTAATCAGTTCTTTGAATGTTTACATATAGAATATAATACAATACCTTACAATAAATAATTAAAACTGCCAAATACTTCAGAATAGTAGAAGTAACTACATAGCTGCTTTGATTTCAACTGCATTATTTGCTAAGAGCAGAACAATATTCACAATACCAGAATTTTATAATCACTTTACTTATTAATTCATTAATTATGATAATTTTTTTTAAATATATCTTCAAAATGACATCTTATTTTGCTATAGACTTATTATGGCTTACAATAGTGATAAGAGTGGCGGACTAAAAATCCATGGATTATAGTTCACTTTTGTCACTTCTAGAGCTCACATGCTGTACAATTTCCTGAATAATAAACCATTCAATTATTTATGCCTTGATCTATTCTAGTGCTGAGGTAAAGTTAAACTCAAAAATGAAAAATCCTCAGACCGAAAACCAATTCTATCATTTTCGATGCTCAAATGTTATATGACTTTCCAAGCAATAAAGCAATATACATTTATTTTACTATATACATATTCAAAAATATTTTACTGTCTGTATCAGTTGACAGCATTTTAAAAGATCACACATCCATCATAATTACATTACTTAAGTCTATAAAAATGACTTTGAAATAAAATATTTACTGAAACTATTTATATTGGAAACACTCCAGTTATTTTAACTAATTTTAAAATTTTGTATTTTAATTTAAAAATAATTTTTAAAATATGTGCCAATTTCAAAAACTACCAGTAACTGTAAAAAATATAATCTAAGCCTGTAAGTTTTTCCAACCATAAATTTTATAATCAGATTATTTAACTCCTGGCCTATCTATGTTAAAAAGTAATAATAAAGTAGCTTTCATTTACATAAAACAGGATTTATATATACTAAAAAAAAAAGATCTACTTTCTTTCATCTATTTTTGATCTTCAATTAGCTAAATTAAAAAAATGTATATTAAAAGTACTTTTTATTGGCTTTGTGCAATGTTTTAAAAACTTGCTCATTTGCAATGAAATCTTGATTCAATTACCTTATTATGTTTGGCTTAACATTTTAGTGCTTGAATACCATTTGACCTTCCAAAACAAGTGATCATAAGTTATCTTATTAATATTTAATTATCATGAAGCAGTTAAGCTCAGTGGTGGATTTAAGAATTAAAAAGTTTTCTGAAACAAAAAAAATCACTATATGAATAAAGTATATGCTGTGTATATAGAGATTTACTATTATTTAAACTTGCATGAAGGTAGGTGAGAGAGGGATAAATAAATAATAAGATTCAGGGTCCAAATGTTAATAGTTGATTATGGTCAACATTTGATTATTTCATCAAAACAATTTATTTGTACATTTTTATAATACTGATACAGAATAAACTTTAATGAATCTCTTTTATAACTTTAAAATCCATAAACATTTTATATACTAATGTATATAAGACCAGGATGTCATGACAATGCAAAATCAGTTGCTGTATTCACAACCTGGATTGGGTGAATCATGAAATTTTTTCAGATCCAAATAGATTTAGACTTTTTCTTTCAAGTAACTGGACCATAGCCAACTCACATAACAGACATCTATTACTAGCTAAAGGATAAAAGACTCACTTTTATACTTATTCCTTTAACTGAATAAATGCCACCTTTAATACTAAAGATTATAGCTATAAACAAAATAATATGAATACATAATAACACATACTTTAAATTTTGTTCCCTCCTACAAAACAAACAGCAATTGTATTAGATAAATAATATACAAATTACTTTACAATAATAAATGCAATACTGTATTAGTCTTATTTGATTTTGTATTTTTTTAAAGCAGTAATGATAAAATTATATTTAAAAAACAGGATTAAAATTCACAAACCTGTTTTTGAAAAATAAATGAAAAAAAAAAAAAAGAATTAAAAATCTGTTTGATGGATTCTGGAAAAACACAATAACAAGAAATGATTATGATGATGAATATACTAAAAACAATATTAATAGGTAATGCATATAAAAATCAAAAAAATAGTTATCACAGTAAATTACCGAGTGCTACAAAAAGCAATATAAGAAGTTAGTTATAAATTTATATATTTTCTTATGTATATTTAAAGTTAAAACTGTTTAACAAAATGGAATTAGCATTGCTTAGACTTGAAATTTTCTTTAACATAATATTTGATGTATATGTGTACATACACATACAGAAGCAATACTATTAACTGGAACCTTTATTTAAATTTTTCTATATAAACAATTTTTCCCAAGTATAACTAATTCAATAATACACTTTTTAGTCCAAATCTTCATCACAAATTATCCATGTCTTTAAAACAGCCATATTGTTTCTGGAAATTTAAAACATATTTAGCAAAAAATAAAAACTACTAGTTTTAGTATATATTTTATATATGTATTGTCTTAGGAGAAATTTTCTTCATCTTTACATAGTCATTAATTGTAAGTTCTAATAAATAATGGATACCATATGATAGGGCTTCATTATATTCATAATCTCAATTTAGTTACTGGCTTGTGATCTTTATCAGTGAAAACATAGGACATAATGCATCACATGTCTATCAGAACCATCTTCTAGCTCTTTTATATACTATAATCAGCCTAAAATTCAAACAACCTTAAATTTTCTGATTCTGATTGAATTTCAAGTAGGTAATTTGATAATATATATATAAAAAATTAAATGGGTAGTAAATGCATAAGTGCATTTAGTTCAAATATCTCACTAATGAAAGCTATAAATCAGAAATTAATATAGAAATATGGATATATTAGCATACCCATGCTTCCAATATAGTTATGGAGGAGATAATTATGAATTTTGAAAGCAAGTTTCATATAATTAAAAAAAATTCATATTTAGTAGTATATGTCATATGAGATGAAAATTATTAAGAAAAACCAATATTAAGAACTAATATTCCTAATCTTCAAAAACACTCCAATGAATTTAAATAAAAAATTGCAATAATTTTAAAATATTCACCATTTTGAAATGGTTCAAACTTGAATGACATTAATAAGAAGATAACTGATACATAAATAAGAACTACAAGAAAGATACACACAAAAAAGCAGAAATGTCTCAGTAAATTTTCTACAGAGACAAAATAGTGTATAAAGAAACAAAAGAATATGATTTTTTTTCTTTTTTAAATGATTCACTAAAACAAATTAAATATCTAGAAATTTTATAAAATAGTACAAAAAAAAAGTTAACAATAATATAAGAAAATATAATTGTAAATTAGTCACCAAAAATAATAATAAAAAAAAAAGTTATTTCTGGGATAACAAAAGATGGAACTATTACTAAAAAAAGTGGTGTCATCATGAAATTGAATGGAAAAGTTCTACACAAAAAGAATAAGAAATAAAGTATTCTCTAGAATTATTATATTTTAACTGCCTAACATTTTAAATGACATGAGACATGCAATTTAATCTATGAAAAAAAGCTCCAAGAAATGAAAAAAATATAATCAACATCTTAAAAGATGAGAAGAAATAGAAATAATTAATAGCAACATTATATATCAAATGTATAAATCATACAGATGGACCAGATGATAAAAGAATGTAATAATATTGATATTTAACAATCTTCTATCTATTCTATAAAAAACCTTTACCAAGATAATTACATCTTGTCTACAACAAACTCTGGATTCTAATTAATCAAAAAAACAAGTTAGATTTAAAAACAGTTTTAATATAATAGATTACATTCAAGTATTGAAAAAAGTTATAGAAAGGACCCATGAACATGAAGTGCAATTATATTTTGAATTTGTAGATTATAAAAAGGCATTTGATTTTATAAGCATTTCTACAATCAGAATATATTCTGAAGAATATTTATCAAAATGCAATAGCAATAATTAGACAACATGGTAATACTAAAAAGATTAACAATGAGAAAAATATATGACAGGGTGATTCCATATTTCTAAAACATTTTATAGCAGTTTACTATAAGTACTTTGTGCATTAAAATGGAAAGTGATGAAAGCAAAATTAAATAGAGAATAAGTCATCAAGATTATGCAGTTGATGGGGGTATTTTCACAAACAATATTTCATAGCTTCAGAAAATATTGCAAAAGTTATCAGAATGCTAAAAAGCTAAAGTAATTTTCAATGCATATTCTCAAGATAAAATAAAGATTAATAATTATGAATTAGATGTTAATAACTATAAATATTTTGGTCAGATTATTAATACACATGGAAAAATAATGGATGAAATTAATGACAGAATTAAATTTGGATAAAGTGCTTGATAGAAATAATTTAATATTAAAAGGAAATATGCCTATGAGTTTGAAAAGAAAGATTATTAATAGATGTATTTTATCAGATCTTACAATAGGAATCTGGGACTTGGACAATTAACAGCATAGTCATCCAGAGAATTCAAATCACTCAATGAAGTATGAATATATATTAAGAATAACAAGAACAGATCAAAAATGAAATAAATGAATGAGAGAAAAACCAGGCATCTCTGACATCATTGAAAGAATTAAGAAACTGAAATGCATATAACCAAAACATATTAATAATGATAATAGATGGGAAGTTGAAGATTTAAATTGAATCTCAAAAGATTGTAAATAACCTAGATCAGGAGTTGGCAAACTTTTTAACGTGAAGAATCATTTTGTTTAAATCTCCCTTCCTTCCCCCATTAATGAGCTGCAAGGAAATAACCCCCCCCCCCCAAAAAAAAAAAAAAACTAAAGAAAGAGTGAAAAATATGTTCCTGGAAAATACTAATTTCTGAATGATTTTAGATATATCTGAATATTTATTTTAGTAATAGAACATAATAGAATCTGTATACATCCTAACAAAAAATTATTTTAAAAATAAATATCGTATTACTTTTAATATAAAATGCCTTCTAATTTAAGACACAGTAGGATTTTAAATGTGAAAAATTGGGAAAACATTTAAAAATGATTTTATTAAAAAATAAGAAACATTTTCATTTACTTAAAGGAACTAATAAAAATACAATAAGCTCACCTAATTTATTGCTAATCTTCAGACATACTTTCACTTTCAGTACCTGAATTCTCATCTTCACTATTCCATTAGGGTACATAATCTTTAGACCATTTAAATCATTAACAATGCAACATTTTAAAAAATATATTTTTGATCAATTCTTCAGATATATCTTTCCAAAACTGCAAAACCCACTCAAAATTATATGTATATTGTTTGCATTACAAAGCCTTCTTTTTTTTTAGTGTAAGTAGAATAATGTTTTTTTTTTTTCCAAAAAAAAAAAATTTAAATGTGGTATTAACATTTAATATTACCTGTAAATCTTTTTCTTTTGATTAAAAATCTTTTCTAAAATGCAAATTAATAATTTGTCAGATTATTAAAGTAAATTAAAGTTTTTTAAAATAATTTTTTTTTACAATTGGCAAAATTAATCTATAGCAGTCAACACAAAATGTATTTTTGTTATCCAATTACAAACTGCAGCCATATATCTGTGATTTCTTTCTCAATTTGCTTTTGTGTAAATTTTTCTGTTAAAATCTGAATCTTCTAAAGTAATTTATATTTTTATAAATATTTAAAAAAAATAATTATAAATATGTAAAAAAAGATTCTAAAACATATGTTTTCACTTTAGTAATCAAAACTCTTGTTTAGAGAACAAGAAACAACCAATCAGCACCTTAGAAATCAGATTCTTTTCTCATTGTTATATTGATTTATTAGTTGTAAAAAAATTCTAAAAGTTATTCCGTATGGTTTTCTCATAAAATAATACTAAAATCAGAAAAACAATGTTAAAAGTAGCAGTTTGAGAGAGTGTTAAAGTCATTTATGAAATTAATCCAAAAATATTGGCATTTAATGTTAAATCTTCTTTCTTTTGATTAAAAAAGATTCAACACACTATTCTACATAGGTCAACTATTGTAATACTATGCACATGTATAGCGTAAAGTAAAGATCCACAGAAATAGAATGTTAAATATTTTTGTTCCCAATTTAAGATGCGCCCCTCTTTTATAAGTCCAAAATTTGGAGGGAAAAAAGGCATCTTATAGTTGAAATAATATGGTAAATAAATAAAAACAAAAAATTATTTTGACAGTTTGATTTATTCACAAATTTTAAATATTCATCATATACATGGGAATTATTATTTTATAATAAAGATGAATTCAAAATGTTATAATGCACATTTTTTCTCTCCTAGAGTTATCAGAATATTTATTTACAAATAATAAGAGGAAATAAAAAATGTGTTTATGTTTATTATGATAAAAAGAGCCAAGAGATTGAGATTAAAGAATCACATTTGGCTCATGAGCACCTAGATAAATGAAGTAAAAAAGTTTGCTGGTGTGTTGTGGAGAAGAAATGCTAGAAATTGGAGAAAGTAGACCAAACTTAGAGCAGACTTCATCCTGCAATATATTAATGGTTAAAAATGATGATGATAACCAACTGCAAAACTTTTATTAATTTTTTTTTAAATTGTAGCAAATACTTTTTTTGGTAGCAAAAATTAACACTTATTCAAAGATAAAATATAAACATAAATTAGGTACATTAATTTACAAAAGAATTTATTTAAATGTATTTTTTTAAATTTTTATTTTAAAATGTGGGTGCTAAAATTAATTTATTCTATGTGTTTATTTTTTTATTTTTTAAAGATGAAAGTATACAAGATTACATTTAAAAAATTCTATTTAAGTAAATTTTCATATTAAAATAATAGATAAAAATGAAGAATGTCTATCATGATTTATCTTGATGAGAAAAGTTACCCATTGTAGGAAATTGGTGATCTTAATTTACATATGTATAGCAGTGATAATAATAAAAAACATCTTTTAAATATTCAATTTTAGGTAGTTTTTTATTCTATCATGTCAGCTGCATGATGGCGCTATTTCTAAGTAAATTCCTAGATATATACTGTTTCCATGGCCCAAGAGGTTTCTTTCTACAATAAAATACATAAAGAGTCCTGGCCGGCGGGTTTTGCGGCTAACAGCCAACACAAGAGTCTTCTTTCTCTGAAAAAAACACAGAAAAGAGTTCCTAATGGCCGCCGCTCTGGCTTTTTTCTATGCAATATATTTATACATATATATAGTTATATAGAATTGCAGGCCCGGAATCATAATATGTATGTGTTTTTGGTTAGCATCAACACTATCAAACAAGACTGACACAATAGAATAGAAAAGTACCCAATTTTATTAAGTGAACAAAAAATATTATCATATTGTTAGTTCTTTTTAATTAGATTTTTATATACTTTTTAAAAAACAACAACAATATACCAAATAATTCATATATTAATCTAACATTAGCATAGATGATTATTATATAAGGTAGTGAAAAATGAATTAAAACTCTTTTTAATTAATTTTTTAAAACTAAGAATAATTTTTTAAAATATTATAATAGTGTGAATATATTTTGAATTTGTGAGCTACACAAGAAATTTTTACTATTTTCAGTTAATCATTAAACTACAATAACATAGTTTACCTTCTTATCATTAAACATAAAATAGCACCAAATAAGTTAACAGTTCAATATTCTTTGATAGTTTTTATTCATCAAAAATTCCAAAAGCATCAAATTCAGTACTAAAAAATTATCAAGCCAGCATCCAATCTTGAACTGATAGTTTATGGTTTTGAATAAACTTTATTTTATAAACTTCAATAGAGTTAACATAACAAAAGATCAAACTTTAATGTCTAGTTATATTAACTAAAAGAACATTTTGCCTTTTTAATGACAAAAAATGTACATATAGTAATAAATAAGTAAATCAATAATTCTATCTACAATGTAAATCAGTGATCTTCAACCCTTGGTCTGCAGACAGGTGCCAAGCCGCAGAAAAAATTCTAAAGTTTGTAATAACAAAATAATAAGAGTTTAAACTTTTAATTAATATATAAGTTTTTTATTTATTTTTTCATCTCATTTTTACCCAATTAAAAAAAAGAAACAGAATGAAAACAAAATCTAATCAATCATACAAAAATTAATTTGTTTTTTTTTTAGTTATCACAGATATTTATATGGGGGAGGGGGTAGAATTAAATTTTTTATTACTTTTCTAAAAAAAATTCAAAATTAAAAAAAAAAGTTTTTTATTATACAAACTCCATATATATATAATTTCATTTTATATATTTAACATTGTTGTTTTGATCAGTTATAACAATTAAGCTCATCTAAAGCTAAGCAGTTTACATCTATAGACTTCTGCCGGTCCGGAAACCTTATTCTTATTTGTGTAGGGCCGCGAAACCTTATCTTTATTTTTACCGGTCTGCAGGTGTAAAAAGGTTGAAGACCACTGATGTAAATTATAAAAACAGGCAAAACTCTCCATACAGTATTGCCACTCAGTGCAAGCCAGAGTAATCAATGGATGCCAGAAGGCTTGTGCATAAAATTCCCATCTAATGCATACTCATCCAATATCCTCAGACTAGTTTCTGGCTTGTGGCCTTCGTCAATGAGGAGCTTTGGATCTGAGAGCACTGCACTTAGATCTTAGGATCTAATGCAACCCTCCAGCAGCCACCTTTTATCTCTGCTTAACTACTAAACTATGAGAATAAAATTGAAAACATCTTAATATTTTCAATCCAAGCTCAGTTGCTTAAATAGTCATATGGGTCTGAACTCAGTTCAACACCCATAGGACTATTTAAGCTACTGAGCTTGGACTGAAAATATTAAAGTGTTTTCAATTTTATTCTCATAGTTTAGTAGTTAGCAGAGATAAAAGGTGGCTGCTGAAAGGTTGCATGAGATCCTAAGATCCAAGTGCAGTGCTTTCAGATCCAAGGCTCCTCACTGACAAAGGCCACAAGCCAGAAACTAGTCTGAGGATATTGGATGAGTAGGCACTAGACGGGGATCTTATGCACAAGCCTTTTGGCATCCATTGATTACTCTGGCCTGCACTGAGTGGCAATAAGTTTTACCTGTTTTAATAACAGTTAAGAGCAAGCATATGAAAAAGTGATCATGTAATGTAAATTACACATATGTATACCTATATGTCATATAGAGAAGAAAATTTAGCCAAGTAAGATTTCAGTACTGTGAACAAGAATAGTTTAGTTAGTTTACCATGAATCTAATATACAATACACAATCAACCAAATATTACTATTATCACATTTTTCTTCTCTGTATGTCATACTATATCAAAAACATCTGTGATGAGAAAACTAAGCTGATCAATTTTAAACTTTTCAAATGATAATATAAAAAGACATCATGTATCTCTAGAAATACTTGTTGCTGAAATATATATTTTTTATATTTTGGAAAACAGTTCAACAATAATGCTTGTACATATTTTCTCATTATGTATATTTTTATAGCAATAAATGACATATTTTGTAAGGTGTTGAACTTGAAAACTTTGACATTAAGATCGCTTTCATATATTTCAAATTTTCAAAACAACAGCATAAGATCAATCTTTTTTTCCACTTTCTCTTCAAATATTCATTAGTTCTGAATTTGCAGATATAACTACAAGTTCTTTTGAAGGTGATTCAATTTTATTGGCATATATTTCTAGCATTTCAATTCTGAAAACAGTCCATTTCCTAGCAGTGTAATATCAAAAATATTATTAATTTGCATTTTAAATTCTTTAAAATGAATTGCACAGTGTGATGAAACATGCTGTCTTAAAGATTATATACTTCTTGCTGTTATTTCAAGCCACTGTCAAAGTAATTGTATCAAAGTGCCCTGATTCAAATGTTAAACTAGAGTTGTTAGGTACATAAAACATCACAATTTGTTGTTGTTTTTTATAATATATTATTTATTTATATATACATAACATCTCTTGGTGATAAAGAGGTTGATAAAAGTGAGCATGATAAAATTTTATAAGAGAGTTGTAAATAAAAAAAAAATATTAAAAATTGAAGCTATGAATGTAAATACATTAGTATTATTAAAGTAAAGTCACATATCAATATACATATATGTGTTTTATAAAGAGATCGCAAATAAGCTCTTAATAAGCTTTGCAGAATATCCTCAACCCCAGACTGGTTTCTGCTACTGGCTTCGTCAGCGAGATGCCAGGATACTCAAGCATTAGATTAAAAATACTAGGACAAGCCCAGCACTTTATCTAATGAATAACTATTAAGTAGAAAATCTGAAATTTTCGGACATCCATATGTCTTCCAATCCATATGGTTATTTAAGTTAGATAGCTGGATATGACATCTGACTTGATTTATTTGTAATATATATATATGTAATGATATTCTCATTCGATATCTGTATTTCTTTGAAGCTATGTATGTAATATTATAATTAAATATTAATTAATACAGTAACATAAATATATATAAAGTTGTACTTTATATATAGTTATGTTACTGTATTTATTAATATTTAATTACAAGATTACATATATATAATATAACAGGAGTGCTAATAGCTCTAAGCAAGCTTTCAGATAAATGACACAAGAGAAAGCATTCGAAATCTCTATCTAGAATGATCCCTATTCACAAACTGGTTTCTCTTGTAGCATTTATCAGAAAGCTTGTTTAGAGCTATTAGCACTCTCATTATATTACATTTGTAAATACAAGCTAATTAATTTAAGTCATGTGATTTATGACTTGGTTTACTTGCTAATATATATATATAAACTCTATCTAAGTAGGTTTTAATATATAAATAAATTGTATTAAAAATAATGTTCTATTTACTTTTTGTTCAAAAATTTTCATTTACTTCCTATTAAATCAAAAAATCAGAAATAATTATTAAAATTATCATAAATTTTTGTTCCCTATATTTTGATCATTTACTATGGCCTTTTTCAATGATTTAAATAAAATAATAATGCATATCCCCGAAAATAAGACAGGGTTTTATATTAATTTTTGCTCAAAAAGGACACCATAGGGCTCATTTTCAGGGGATGTCTTATTTTTTCATGTATAAAAATCTACATTTATTCAAGTACAAAAATGTACACTTATGCAAGTACTTTTTCTCTTTACAGAAAATTGTAAGATTCTTTTCCTAGGAGCCTTCTGCAATTCCTTTTTTATACTTGCTGGAATATCAAAATATTATTCTGTTTAAATTTACCATTAAATCAAGTATTAATTGAAGACTTATGAGACAGGAGTGGTAACAGAAATGATTACAGTTAAGAATGATTTGTCCACACAAAAGCAACAAAAAAATGCAGGCACAAAATTCAGAAAATGTTTCTGTATTTCACACATGCAAATAAAGTATGTCAATTACAACATATGGTATATTGAATTACAATGATTCATATATGACACAATCACATCCATCCATCATCAAGTGTGCACATTGTTAAAGACTTTCCAAATTACTTATAATAGCCCTGCTTGGGTATTCTTTTTAAAAAATTTTCTTCAGAAGAAAGATTGATAACTTAAATTAAACTTTGATTTTTAAAATCACTTCCGTTATTTTAATAAAGTTTTTTAGGAGGAAAAAAAATGTTTAAGAAATCAAACTATTTTTTCTTTTATCTTGAATATTTAAAAGCAATCATTTGAAACTCTAAAACTAAATCAAGCATTATAAATCTAAGTATTAAATATAAATACATATCTAAAAATACATAAATGAAATTATAAATTGTCTAATATATTGACTTGTGGTAGAAAATTGCTTATTTTGTCAAAAATGAACAACAGGAAAATACAAATATAATTTATATTACCATTTATTTAAAGCAGGCATGAGCAACTGTTTCCTAGTTCAGGGACCAAATTATCTTTCTGTCTTGAGTCAAGGGAAGGGCTGGACCAAATAATTAAATACTACAAAGTAATAGTGAATGATAAAGGGCTACATAAATTTCATAATAATGACATAACAATTTAATGGGAGGATTGGCCTTGTACTTCAGAATTTTCGAGGTTTTCATCGTTATTCTTGTCCAAATTTTTGATTTATTAAATTTCATTCTAGAAAAAACTGTTCACACATATATGTGCTGCCAAAAAACAAATAATTCTTCTTGAAAAAGCACAGTAAATTTCTATATTTTTCTTCCACCAAATGTTTATAAAAATCCATCAAAGCAATGTTGTTAAACTGATTTTAGCACTAAATTTGCTTGAACCTTAATAAGTTCCATCTGTAAATTTTCTGGCATTTTATTTATATCAGCATCCAACAGACGACAAAATATAGTGAATATGGAGTCTTTATTTTGGAAGTTGGCAAACCTTGTATCAAATTGCTCTATTAATGCCTTCAGTTCATCTCCATAACAATTATAAGGGATAGTTGCTAGAGTAGGAAAATGGTAACAATTTTTTGCTCTTATCTGACTTTCCAACAAATTTAGTTTATTACAAAAGGCACTGACATGTCCATACAGTTCATGAATCAATTGTCCTGGTTTTTGCAATTTAAGATTAAGTTCATTTAGGTATTCAGTGACACCTAATTATTTTTCCTTTTATGTCCATAAAATCTGCTATGTCTCGTCTCAGATCATAAAATCATTTTAACATTTTACCTTTACTCAATCACCTCACTTCACAATAATAAGACACCTTTTCATAATCTGAAAATAAGTTTGCCAAATATTCCTTAAATCGGTGGTGGTTAAGTGCATGTGACTTAATCAAGTTAATACTGGCTACTACAACTCCCATAGCATTTGTAAATGTAATTGATTTTGCATACAGATTTTGTTGGTGGATAATACAATGAAAATTTGTTAAATTTTCCAGATGAATCTATATTTCTATTGCTTTTTCATGAACTATTCCAATAAATCCCTTCCATGCACCAACCATTGCAGGGGCTCCATCAGTACATATGCCAGATAGTAAACTCCATTTAAGCCCAAATATTTCGAAGACTGTTTTGACTTCTTCAAATATATCTTCACCAATAGTTGTCCCTTTTAGTGGCCAAAGTGCCAACAATTCTTCTGTGATATTAAAATCCACATCAACTCCCGAATAAAAATTGCTAGTTGTGCTGTATCAGAGGCATCAGTGCAAACATCCAAAGCAATTAAAAATGCTTTGAATCTAGCAATCTTCTCTTCTAAACTTTTTTGCATATCATCAGCTATGATTTCTATCCGCCAGACAACAGTATGTCTTGACAAACTAATTTTCTCAAAATCTTTTTTCTTTTCAGGACATATTATACTTGCAACATCCAACAGACATTCTTCGATAAATTCTCCTTCACCAAATGATTTAGAATGCTTAACAATTTTTTCGCTTAACACAAAGCTGGCTTTCACAATGCTTCCGTGCTGCATTCTTTGCTTGGTGAACATTTGCTGCTGTGTGTCCAAGTTCTTCTTCAATTTCTCTATTTCATCTTTTCGTAGTTGTCCATCAATTTTTTTGTGATCCACATGTTTTGAAGTAAAGTGTCTCTTCAAGTTGTATTCTTTGTTGACTGATATGGATTCATTGCACAGAAACATATAGGCAAACCTTTATTCAGAATAAAATACTACTTTTCTGTCCAGTTGCCTTGAAATTGACAATTCTCTGTATCTACTTTTCTTTTTTTGAGATAATCCCTGACATTGTTCCAAGTTTCAAATCTATATATTTAGAATTGTCAAATAAAACTGTTTTTTAACACCGCAGATACTGAACAGAAAACAATATAAATGCAAGCACTTAACAAGGCACAACACCAATGCAAATATTAAAATAAAAACAAAATTGCTTTTTACACTGCAGATAGAACACAATATAAATGCAGGCACAGAACAAGGCACAATCCCAAGGCAAATATCAAAATGACACGTTGTAACATGTTCACACACTGCTAGTCAAAATGAGAGATCTTGATGAGAGAAAACGAGATGTGTTTTGCAGTGTCATATGACATCAGCTTAACTATTCAAAATATTAATTCTGAGAGGAGCTAAATAAAAGACAAAAAAAAATGTGATTTTCAGTAATTGTTAATGAGTATGACATAATATTTTTGTAAAACATTTATTATTAAACCAAAAAGTACATCACTAGTAGGGAATTGTCTTTGAAAATATTTTCTTTTAAAAAAAATTGCTCGTAGGAAATATGTTATGAGAAAGCAAAAATTGCCATTGCTGACTTTACAAAAATTGCTTTTGCAAAAATGGTAGGAAACAATTTTTTAATAACAATAAATAATTTATTAACTTTTATAATTTTTTTTGTTTCTTTGATGATAATTAATTGTAAATATATCATTTTTTTAATGTTATAAAATTTTAATATTTCGTTCTACCCTTTTCAATACGTTCTGTGCAGCTAATTAACATGTGCTTTTTTGCTATCGCTAAGAACATTTTCACATTTATTTTCACTATTTTAAAATATTAATAATTTTAGTTTTTAAAATTTTAATCATTAGAAGACTTAAATAAAGATATTATAAAATATATATTTATTAAATAACATAATTATTTAATTGCATAAAAAGTAATGATCAAATGTAACTCGCACTAGGCTCTAGTCAAAAATTTGACAATCGGAACCAAACATGGCTGAAATAGATTAGTGGCGGGCTGGATTAAAAGTTGTAAAGGGCCGGATCTGGCCCGCAGACTGGAGGTTGTCCATATGTGATTTAAAGCATTAACATCAATAGTATAGTTTATTTATACATTCATTACTTTAAAATTCAATATGCCATTGTGTGTTTCAACAAACAAAACCTATTTATCTGGCAGATGATCTTAAGTAGGGCTTATATTTGGGGTACGGCTTATATTATGTGCAGCCAGAAAAATCAAGCTAGAGCTTATTTTCTGGTCAGTTCTTATTTTCGGAGAAACATGATAATTTGAGGAGAATCAAAAAATCAGAAATAACAATTATTAAAACATCTAATTTCTTGTTCCTTATGTTTCAATTATTTATTATGGCCTTTTTCAAGGATTTAAAAAAAGCATTAATGCAAATGTATTATTATATGCCTGGAAAAAAACCCACAAAAACTTAAATATTATATACTACCAACATTCACCTACAATTATTTAATTTGAGGAGGGGATATAAAAAAACAAATAATATAATAATAAAAATTCCTTTATTTTTCTCTTTTTTAAAAAAAAAAAAAAATCATTAGAATTGAAAAAAATAAAACATGAAGTGAACTGGGTTAAACACACTGTAAATTTATAAAAATATATTAAAAACAAAATAAACAATGATGATAAAAAGAAAAAAGATGTTCTATGAAATATTTACTCTTTTTGCATTGTTTATATATATGTAAAAATACATTATTTTAAATGTATATATAATATCAGCAAAAAATAGTATATATTAAAATAAAACATGGAAATTAACTTTATAATATTAATATATTAATTCTATAATATTAATAAACCAATACATAAATAAATAAAGGCTATAATCAGCTTATGGAAATGACTATCAAGTACTCAAGAAGACAGTCATGCCATAAGCTAACTACAGCTTTTGTTTATTTTTTTATTAGTATATTGAATGTTATAATAATAATTGTAGCTAACTCCACTGCACATGCGCTTTGCAGATAAAACGCTAATTATAATGAATACTCTCCTTTCCAAACACAAGATAAAGTCTTTTTAAAAGATAGAATGGATCTACTCTATCCTTACCCAAACTATATGTATGGGCAAATCTGAAGCATTTGGAACTGAGAGCATGAAGGCTTAACTAATCACTTTAAATTACTTATAATTGATTTTTGTTGATGATGTTTGCGAAATTTTTTTTTACTATTTACGATATGTCATTATTAAATGAAAACTTTAAACATATGTAAATATTTAATTTATATAGCGCAATGTTTTTATAAATTATAATAATAACTGTAGTTTACTCCACTGCACATGTGCTTTACAGATCGAATGCTAATTATAATGAATACTCTAATTTAGCATTTGATCTGTAAAGCGCATATGCAGTGGAGTAAGCTACAGTTATTATAATTTATAAAAACATCATGCTATATAAATTAAATATTTACATATGTTTAAAGTTTTCATTTAATAATGACGTATCATAAATAGTAAAAATTTTGCAAACATCATCAACAAAAATTAGATTATAAGTAATTTAAAGTGATTAATTAAATCGTCAAGCTCTCAGTTCCAAATGCTTCAGATTTTCCTATACATATAGTTTGGGTGAAAAGGATAGAGTGGATCCATTCTATCTTTTAAAAAGACTTTATCTTGTGTTTGGAAAGGAGAGTATTCAAACAGGCAAAACTCTCTATACATATTGCCACTCAGTGCAAGCCAGAGTAATCAATGGATGCCAAAAGGTTTGTGCATAAAAACCCCAGCTAGTGCCTATTAGATCATATGATGGTGATCATGTGATGTTTGTTGGCTTAAGGAGAGTATTCATTATAATTAGTGTTCAATCTGTAAAGTGCGTGTGCAGTGGAGTAAACTACAGTTATTATTATAATTTATAAAAACATCACGCTATATAAATTAAATATTTATATACTGAATGTTATAGAATTAATTCCAATGCTTTGGTTTAATATTTATTTATAAAATACATGTAAAAAGCTAAATGACTTTCAGAAAAGTGGACACTTTGTATACTTAAAGAAAAGAGAGTAAGAGATAGAATACATTAAAGCAATGTAGCATTCAAGTGAAAAAGATTAGATTTGCTTAATTTTTAAGCTCTTTAATTAATAATGTTTTTTTTTTATTACACAACAAATTAATTTGAAATTTTGGTTATTAATAAAAAGATTGTAATAAAGAATTCAATTAGATAACAAATTCAATCTCATCTATATTCTTGAAAGCATTAATATATAAGGTTTATGAAGTTTGTCTTGCTTTATTTAGATTAAAATATAGCTGATTCAATTAGTGAGCAAGATTGATTGGAGCTTGGATTCAACAATCATAATATCACTTGGCAGAATGATGTTGATTGAGATATATGCACTTATGTAAAATGTAGTAGTTTCAACATCAATGAATCTAAGATTACAAATGAAAAATATTTATTTATAGCTATTTTATTAACGATTTATCACAAAAGTGTTATTGCAATAAAGAACTGCTATAATGGAGGCATATTAGACTTTTGCTACTTTTCTATAATAAAAAAAAAATCTCATTTAATTCATTATCAGCGAGATAAAAAATGAAAGTAAAAACTGAATGACCAAGTTAACAAAATTAAACCATGACCTCAGTGATCATAAGTATGATCAATTCAATTTTGGGACTTTCACTTTTTATCTAAGAATAACCATATATTTATTACCAGACTGATAATGTATGCTACCCAAATTGGTAGAAATGGTTTGTTGAAAAAAATTTAAACTTGCTTAAAAAATCTCAAGTATTTAAATTTTTTTTCCAAGCTCCACTATGGATTTGAACCTGGATCATGGGTATGGCAGATAAATGAGATTTACGATGATTATTATTATTATTATTAGATCTAAAATGTAATGTCAAAAGACTAAATCTGTAATTATAAATGAAAGCAAGAAAACCATTAATCATATATCTGATTGTAGATCAGTAAAAAAAAAAAAAGTATTCTAAGACTTTAAGTCACTCAATATAAAACTAATGCTAATATGTTTAAAACAATTCTAAACTTATCTTTATAAAACTATTCCTGATGCTAATTTAATATACATTTTACCATAGTCATTTTGTGCCAACCATGGCACATTCTCAAAATGAAAAAAAACAAAAAAACAATTAATTGGAATTTAAATTTAGATATAGAGTAAACCTATTTATTAATACAAATATAAAAATAATAAGAAATTATATTAATGATATAAATATATTCATTTGTTTAAATGTAATTACTAAATAATAATAAATTTACATACAATACCTTATAACAATTAAATTTCTATTACAGATTATTTAATAAAAAAATTAATTGCAAGCTGAAGGTAAAAAGTAATAAACAAACCGAATGAAGGAAATAAGAATTACAATAAGTAGCAAAGTAAATAAATTTTTCTTATCTAATATGTTTCTATTAATTATTCTTTAGTTTACTAAAAATCTTTAGTATATATTATAATTTTTTTCTTCCCAATTATTTATTATTTTTTTGCAGTTATAATTCTTATAATAAATAGTACATTTACTACATATCATAATTTTAATTTTTGTCAATTATTTTGACAAATGCATTATTCAATGATAAAAAGCCACTATCGTAGATCACATATTAAATAAACACATCATTTTTTATTCTTATTATTACTTATCTAAGTATTTATTAAAATCTTATTGCAGCAATAATCATTGATATTTCTTGGTAATATTTCAAAATAGAAGCTATAAAATATATACTAAAACTAGTAGTTTTTATTTTTTGCTAAATATGTTTTAAATTTCCAGAAGCAATATGGCTGTTTTAAAGACATGGTTAATTTGTGATGAAGATTTGGACTAAAAAGTGTATTATTGAATTAGTTATAGTTGGGAAAAATCTTTTATATAGAAAAATTTAAATAAAGGTTCCAGTTAATAGTATTGCTTCTGTATGTGTATGTACACATATACATCAAATATTATGTTAAAGAAAATTTCAAGTCTAAGCAATGCTAATTCCATTTTGTTAAACAGTTTTAACTTTAAATATACATAAGAAAATATCTAAATTTACAACAAACTTCTTATATTGCTTTTTGTAGCACTCGGTAATTTACTGTGATAACTGTTTTTATTCTTATATGCACTACCTATTAATATTGTTTTTAGTATATTCATCATCATAATCATTTCATGTTATTGTGTTTTTTTCAGAATCCATCAAACAGATTTTTAATTTTTTTTCCATTTATTTTTCAAAAACAGGTTTGTGAATTTTGTGTTTTTTAAATATAATTTTATCACTACTGCTTTAAAAAAGTATATAAATATCTATACCTTTAGATATGCCTTCTGCAAGTATCCTAATACTTTTTTATTTTAAGTCAAATTAATATTCTTTCTAGTATAATCAATAAAGCAGTATCTTTACTGAACTGTAGAGCTCTTTTATCCCTTTGACTCTTTAATGTTAGTTAAAAAGTATAGAAAAAAATACAGATTTGATATTCTTGTCACATTTTAAATTTCACTTGTATATACATCACAATGGTTGATAAATTTAGCTCAATTTGAACTATGAATCCATGAAATAGATTTCCTGATGAGGAAATAAAATATTTGATTAATTAATAATAAAATGTTGTGCTCAGTCTAATTGTTTCTAGGCAAAAAAAAAAAAAAAAAAGCAAGATACAATGTAATACTAAAAGGATTTCTAAATTATAGAGCTCAATAAAGTTTACAAATTAGATTTAAGATACTAGAATTGTAATAGTGAAGTGGCAAACGTGATCCAAGGATAGTATGGCACTTCTTCATAAATCTTACTACTTTAATTCCTTCTATCTGAGAAATTATTATTCAGTACAGAGCAACAATGATGACATTTTATATTTTCAGAGCATGATTCTACTAATGATCAACAAAATAAGATAAATTGCAAGAAATAAATTTAAATTCTTGTGTTTTTACGTTAATGATAAATTTCTCATTGTTCCATTTATTTTATCTGATGGGAAATTTGATTCTATAAACTACCGATTTAGCTCGACCAACATAAGACACAGATAAAAGCCAAAACTGAAATTAAAAGTTTAGCTTCGCATATTATACGGTTTTATATATATATTGAGGATGATATTAGCAACTTTTCGAAATTATAAACTATAAAAAAAAATACGAACATTTATAATTATATTGACCTCAGAAATAATTATACGCTTATCTGTAAATATGTGTATGCAAAATTTATCGCTAATAATATTTAATATCTGAATTGCAGTTAGCCGTTACTATGCAGAAGATAAAACTTATGTGGTATTGATGTTAAAATATAAAGTTCAAAAATAGGACATTTTATAAACATTGAAAAAGTAAATATTTACATAAGCAAGAAGAAATAAAGCGATAATTTACCTCATCTCTTTCATCAATATTGACATCTCTATCCAACATTACTATAAGGCCACTTAGATCCCCTTTGCTTATTAAATCCATCATCGTCTGCACGCTTAAAGCGGCCATCTGAAATCAAACATATATATATTATGGAAGTGTAGCATATTTGTAAAGCCTTTTCCACAGAGAGGAAATTTTCAAAGAAACTACACTCACAGATGAAAACTTTTCATGATTAAATTTAAACAAAAAAAATTAAATAAGCTGAGTAAATACGTTAAACAGGCTGAAATTTGATATATATAAAAAAATACATACTTTAATGAAGTAAATGTTAAATGAGGAAATGTTTTATAAGATGTAAACAGTTCCGTGTAAGTTTTTATACAATGTGCAAAAGAACAGAATTTGTAATTGCCTCTTATTTAATTAAATTACTAAATTTGGCAAAAGTACAAAAAAAGCTTATAATTTTATTTTTTCTCCTGATATTACACATCATTATTATGACATTACTTATTAAGAATAAGTTACAAATAACACTGTTCAAATAATAATTATATACCCTCCCCCATCGATAAGCTTTTATCTTAACGTTACATACAAGCATAACTAATTTTCAAAATGAACGCGTTTTTATTATTACTTAGTCATTTTTTAAAATTCAAATTATCGGATTTGACAGACTAGTTATTAATATTTACTTGCATTAAAATACATTAACAAGCCTACTGGGAGAAATGTTATACACAAACCTTGACTTTTTTCCAATCGTAAGGCATGTTTAAAATATTTTCCCCACCCGAAATAACCAAATATAGAACCAAAGAGCATAAAAACAACTAATTGCTGGTGCGGCAATTTTTTGAAGAAACGTCATTTCCTGTATTTCAGAACGAGGCATTTTCATTCACGGGAGACGCTTCCGGTTTCTGCTGTTGTTAAGTCAACATTAAAAAATTTAAATACATTACTCTTTTTTGTTACTCATCACGAAATTATTATTAAAAAAATCTATTCACTGAATTCAATGAGTTGGTAAGCATTTTTAAATTAAAAATATAGTATAATCAGTTTCGTTTTTTTATGCGTTTAAATTAGCTTTCTTTTTATTTATACTCGAGATTTGTTTTGTAATGGCTTTCCTTAGCTCTTCAAACACGTGTATATGTTTTTTTTTTTGTAGATGCGGCTTTAACAACACTGGTAAGTTTCATTTGCAAAATTAAATATTCTTTTATTACTTAAATTACATTATCATTTTAATTAATAGATTTCCGTTTGTTTGGATTTTTAGTTTAAGTATAACAATTTTTGATTGTATTTTTTTTATTTTGCGGAAAATTTTAGGAATCTGTTTTAAAAACAATCTGATTTCTCTCCCCTCCTCTTTCCTTTCCACCAAATCTTTTTTTTTTTTTTGCAATTAATTCACATGTGTCAAATTTATTTCTGACACGTGCACACATAATGGGGACAAGTTGTCCATAAACTCCAACTTTTTGTGCATCTTTAAATTTGAGAAAGCAATTATTGATTAAGTACAATCGACGATAATCAAGTGTTATCGTGTAGTTATATTATTCTGTTTAATTACTTCAACCTGCCATCATTCTGAAAATGTAACTTTAATCTCGTTAAGCTTTTATTAACTTAGTTTGGGATTGTATAATCATAATTACTAGCTTATTCTTTTATTCAATTCAATTTCTGTATTGAATTTTTACAATAATCATGCCAGATTAACTTATCAGATAGTAAGCAGTGGTACAATACCAGCAAGAATAATGAATTCTTACCACGTGGATGTTGTACCTATTTTATTGACTAGTTATTCTAACATTCCCGAAATATATATATATCAATTTAATAATTTTTATTAGTCATTTATTATAATATTTCTATAGTGTAATTTTCATTCTACCACTCATGAAAAGTAGTGACTGCTTTCTGTCAGCTTTTAACACCTTGTGGAGGAATGTAATCATAAACATATGACCAAAGACGTGAAAAAGATGTATGAACACCAAAATGTACATTTTGTGCTGAACCAACACTCTGCAGTTGGCTCAGATCACAATCTTTTACACATATCTTACAACTTTGATACATACCACTTAATGGAAATATTAAATCACTCCACGTGGTTAAAAAATTTAGCTCCACTCTCTATGAAATATATAAATGTGTTTTCCTGAATGTTTGTAATGATGGTATTTTAGTTGTATTTATATATTGGACTATTTTTAATATTTTATATTAGATGCTGGAAATAGTCCAATATATAAATACAAACATATGTCTAAATGATAAAGATGTACCAGAAGATTGGAAGAATGCAGTAATAATATTAATATTTAAAAAAGGTGATAAAGAAGATATTAGAAATTACAGACCTATCAGCCTTTTATCAGTTTTATATAAAAATTTTACCAAGATAATTACAACTCGTCTACAGAGAACTTTGGATTTACACCAACCAAGAGAACAAACTGGATTTAAAAGTGGTTTTAGTACAATAGATCATATCCAGGTATTGAGAGAAGTCATAGAAAGGACAAATGAATATGAGTTGTCATTATGTTTTGGATTTGTAGATTATGAAAAGGCATTCGATTCTATACACATTTCTTCAGTGATTAAAGCATTGGATCATCAAGGTATAGATCCAGGATATTGTCATATTTTAAAGAATATTTATAAAAATGCAACAGCAACAATTAGATTACATAATGATACTGGAAAAATCAACATTGAGAAAGGTGTAAGACAAGGTAACTCCATATCTCCAAAACTTTTTACAGCAGTGCTGCAAGAAGTATTTTGTGGATTAAAATGGGAAACTAAAGGAGTGAAAGTAAATGGAGAATATTTAAGTCATTTAGATTTCGCGGATGATGTAGTTGTTTTTGCAAATAATGCTTCAGAGCTGCAGGAAATGTTGCAGGAGTTAGCAGATGAAAGTAGAAAAGTAGGACTAAAGATAAATGTTAAAAAGGCTAAAGTAATGTTTAATCGATTTGCTCAAAATATGAAAATAAAGATTGATTATGAAGAATTAGAAGAAGTTAACAGTTACAAATACCTTGGTCAGATTATTAATACAGATGGAAACATAATGGAGGAAATTAATCATAGAATTAAACTTGGTTGGAGTGCTTTTGGTAGAAATAACTTGATACTAAAAGGAAATATGCCTGTGTTTGAAAAGGATGGTTTTTAACAAATGCGTTTTACCAATTCTGACTTATGAATCTGAGACTTGGACACTTAATAGAAGAGCAATACAGAGACTTCAGACCACTCAAAGGAGTATGGCGAGATGTATGTTGGGAGTAACAAGAAGAGATCGAAAACGCAATGTATGGGTAAGACAACAAACAGGTGTTACTGACCTTATTGAAAAAATTAAAAGATTGAAATGGAGTTGGGCTGGACATATTGTTAGAAGAGATGATAATAGATGGACAATTGAAATTTTAAACTGGATTCCAAGAGATTGTAAAAGACCCAGAAAGAGACCACATGAGAGATGGATGGATGAAATAAGAAAATGTGCAGGGGTGTTGTGGAGAAGAGAAGCTAAAGATTGGAGAAGATGGATTAAACTTGGAGAGACCTTCATCCTTCAGTGGATTGATAATGGTTGATGATGATGATGATAAATGTATTAGAATTCACAGTTATTTCACACAAGCTGCAGCTGAATTTCTTAACTATGTGGAATGATTTAATAATTGGATATTCATATCAGTTTAGCATTAAGCAATGGGATTATTTTCACTTAATGGAAATATATTAATAATTTTTATTAGTTATTCATAAGACTAAGATTATCCACTTAATGAATGATATTTCTGTAGTATAATTTTCATTACACTTACGCAGGATAGGGACTACTTTCTATCTGCTTTTAACACCTTGTGGAGGGATATAATCATAAACATATGACCAAAGATGTGAAAAAGATATATGATCTCCAAGATCATCCATCTTGCATGAGAGTGATTTAGTGAAAATTATACTACAAAAATGTTATTCATTAAGTGGATAATCTCTAGTCTAATGTATGACTAATAAAAATTATTAATATACTTCCATTAAGTGGTTTACATCAAAGTTGTGAGGGCAGTTAGTTTGATACTTATCAATTGAAGTGTAATAATTAACTATCTATATATACTGAACAATAATAAAATATGTGTAAGAGATTGTGATCTGGACTAACTGATGAGTATTGGTTCAGCACGAAATGTACATCTTAAGAATCATACATCTTTTTTACATATCTTTGGTCATATGTTTATAATTACAACCATCCGCAAGGTATTAAAAGTGGATAGAAACCAGTTCCTACCTTGTGTATGAAACAGTAAGGTCTGCGTTGCAGATCTTCGTTTCACCTTTTCTCACCTATTTCCTATCCTCATACCTTAGTTTGAACTCCAATCTATCGTAGTGTGTCTGCAATACGCTTATATACCGAAAATCCCGCCTAATTTTAAACCACGAGTACAATGCTCGTATTATATATAAGTATAACTCATGCCCAAATAAATAAAATATTATGGATTATGTATAAGTTCACATAATTTAGATTTATTTAAAAGTAGGTTATATAGGTCATAATTGCGCACACACTATGATATGCATTTTAAAACATATCAAAATTATAAATTGTTAATTAAAGTTATTTTGTTTGAATCTATTTACAAAAATATATTACCATCATAATATATTTTTTATTTAAAATAAAATTCATATTCGTTTAGTAAATAGATTCAAATATTGCAATTTAAAAAGTAAAATAATTTTCTTTTAATTTAATAAAAGTCATTCCAAATATTTCTGTTAAAATAAATGAGGGACAATAGTTTAATTATTTAATGTTATAGAAGCTTATCTAAAAATACAGCAGATGTCCACTTAAGGTTTTCTTTAATTAGTAAAAGTAATTTTTAATTAAATCTAGTTTGTAATTCGAATGTCGACAAGGAAATTAACAATAGAAATTAATTAAAATTTTGTTAAATTCCTTTAGACATTCGGATGGGTTTAATTACAGCTGATAAGTCCGATATATTTTTGTAACGCTCCAGGGCAGTTCAATTGTTCAATTCCACTATAAAAAGGAGGGGTTTTTTTTGTTCTCCATTCTGGTCATTTGCTGATGAAATGTTTCTAACCAAAATTATTCTAGTTTTTGCTGATGAAATGTTTCTAACCAAAATTATTCTGGTGTTGCTAATGAAATGATTCGAGTGATATTCTAGTAAAATATTCTTCAAAATATATTTTCCTGAGATTTTAGCTACGTGCCTGCGAACTTATATTTGAAGCCGAGTTTTCGTCTCCAAATTAATTCACCATGTTTACCACACAAATTGCTAACCTTGACATGTCGGAGTAGAGCCGGTGCGAAGGCTATTTCCCTCAGGAATGGCCGGCTGCTGCTCTAGACCATCGGAAGCTATCATGTAAGGAACCCCGGAACTGCTGCTGCTGCCAAAAATATGAACAATTCCAGATTTTGCTGCTGAATTGATAAAACCTGCCGAACATCAATCTACCTGCAAATGCTTCTCCAGAGGTAACCCAAATTAACCCAAGAGCTCTTGTGATTCCTAACTAACATGCTATAGCTATTTTAAATTGTTTTTCTTTTATGTCACATAACTTCATTATGTATTTTTTTAACGTGTTCTAATATAATCAACAGTTTTGCTCTCTATCCTTGGGTTAATATTTTCTATTTATTAAGCTTTTTTTTATTATGATAATGTGTCAGAATCGTCTTTGACCGAGTGAATTATTCCCTTTGTTGAAAGTAAGACGCCGTTATTAAGGCATATTTTAAATTTATAATAATTCCCAATTTTATTATCTTGCAAATCACTCGTTCGAGGGCGATTCTAATCTTCTTTAATATATATAATAATCAAATAGTTTAAAATCTACATTTTATTGATTTTAACCTTATATGAGAGTATGTGCGAGGTCAATGATTTAAATGTGTCCCCAAATGCATGATTGCGTAAATAAACCTATGCTTTCTTTTCAAACCCGCAAGCATGCATTTTCCTATTTTTAAATACTGTGTTCTACTTTAATTACAAAGTTCATCATTGACGTCGAGAATGTGCGGACCCTTTTAAATGAATTTCTGGGAATTTGATTGGGCATTTCTCTTAATCCAAGTAAAACCCATTTAGTATGTTTTATATACACTAGTCTAGTATTGCTGGTAAATGAATTGGTTGTTGAGACCGCTTTGTTTTGCTTTTCCAAGGATTTTTACACGGCCAAGTCCGTTCTCTTCGCTTCCTGCGGTTCCCAGGCAGAGTGTGTACTCAAATGTCACACCTGGGAATTAAACGCAGTCGTCACCCAGTCGCTAAGTTTCGGCTGTTCATGACAACACTTTCCTACGGGTTAGCGGCAAGCTGCCCTCCGTAGTCATTCCAAATATTCACTATTGTTTTATTTATATATTTATTTTTACAAAGCATCCGTGACTTAAACGTGTCACACCCTCCATCCTTTAATAAATTCATTACTAGCAATACTGACCTCCCATCTGCTTTAATTATTATTATCAAATAAATGCCTTGATCACATCCCCACTTTATTGCTTAGTAAGCTTTTGTCCGTGCTATTCTCGAAATCAATAAATATTATATAACCCGTAATATCAAATATTTTATTAAACTGTTATAATTACTCAAAGCACCTCGCACATGTTCCCATCTCTTTAAGCACATTATCGTAATGCTATTAGCCCGAGGGATAGAATATATAATTTTGCTTTAAAACCTTTTTGTCATTTATTGGAATGTAATGCCAACAATTATTTAATAAGCGTCCCTGTCTCATATAAGCAGACAGTGGCGTTATATATATATTTTTATATAAATAAATTTTGTGAAATCATTTAAAACTAATTTTGATCTTTTATCTTATTGATTCCTATCACTGTCTCAGTCTATATATATCTATTTTCTCCATTTCTTTTGTACATCCATAGACGTTAATTAGCAACCCAAACTTATCTTAGTATAGAGTCTTTTTGTTTCTCCCTGACCACCAGGCACCGGTAAAAGGTTATACTAGTAGTAGCATCAGATGCGTTATCACGTAGGTGGCGCTGTGAAATTTGGACTTTAGATTCGAACTTAGTATATCTAGAAGGCAACCCCTCCTAGAGTGTTCAGTTTCGTGTGTGGGATTTGAATTCTGCAGTGTGTTAGCGAGATAGACGATTCTGACTGTTACATTGTGTAAGAGTGGTGTAATAAAAATTGTACTACAGAAATATTATTTATGTATATCAATATTTGACTTTTCTTTGTCATTTGTTATTGCTTTGTTTAAATTAATATTTTTAATCAAATAAACTATATATCACTATTGATGCAGTCAGTTATCTACATTTAAATTTTCTCTTTAATTGATTTTAAACACCGTTTTAAACATTGGGATGACTAATCGAGAAATTGTAGATTTTTTTCCCAAAAATGGCAATTTATTCTAGTGGTAATACAAATTTACAAATTCATTGTGTATTAGTTTTCATTAATAAGGTCTTTTGTTTTTTAACAAACTTACTTCTCTTTTCAATTTCTTATTTGAATTTAGAGAAGAGAGGGGTGGAGGAGTGGGAGAAAGATCTGGGGATACAAAAAAAAGCCTTTTATCAATTTACAAAATGTAGGTAAATTTCAAATAACCATTTTCTTATTTGTAATTGAAGAAAGAAAAATTGATTTTGAAATTTGGATTCTTCTTTTGTATTTAGAAATTTTTCTTCTTTTGAAAGTGAATGGAGGAATAGAGAATTACAGTGTTGATTTAAGATTTATACTACTAATAATACTACATTAACTCTATAAATTCACTGTAATCTAAAATATCTTCATTGACAAGTGGTTTTTTTTTTTTGGAAAACTTATTTTTTTTATAAATTCAAGATTAATTTTAAAAAGAAAGTCAAAGATAAAAAAGGAAATAACATTTTTTCACCATGTCACACATTACAAGAAATACTTTTTTTTTAAACTTGTTAGAAATTAGTTTAAAAATAAGCTTGTATTGATTTTAAATGTTTTTATTTGAAAAGGTGTTCATTTAAATTGTATTATTTTTTATTTTTTAATTTAAAAAAAAAAAGTAAAATTCAAATCAATAAAAAAGTTTTTATTTTAAGCTTTTTTTTTCCCTTTGGATTGTTGTTTAAAAGTTAGCCAGTTCTTTTCTATTTGGAGTGCTTGATTGGATTTGTATTGAATGTAGATATATCAAAGTCCACAAAACAATTCGTCCCCACCCTCTTCTCCTCTCCTCTCACTTTTTAAAAAGCCAATAAGAAAGGAGAAATATACAAATTTTTAAAGACAAAATCCTAAAAATTTCTAAAACAAATCTGTCAATTACAAATCAAAAGAGGTTGTTTAAATTAGGTAATACTACAGGCACAATTCATCCCTCTTCTCACTTTTTAAAAAGCTAAGAAGCAAGAAGAAATTTTAAAAAAATTTAAAGACAGAATAATAAAATTTGAAAGAAGATGTTTGAAACTCTGAATCAATCAATTTTGTAAATCAATATTAGGTATATTACGGATGATGAGAAATCCAAAGAAACCTTGAAAACTTATAATTGATTTTTTTAGAAATTGAAAAAATAAATTTTACTAAAAATTTGCCAAAAAAAAAAAAAAAGACCTATTAGTAAAAGCAAGTACTAACAGGTTTAAATTATACATTGAATTTATAAATTACATGCTAAAGAAATCTTCAAATGATTAATTAGTCATCCCAGTATTATTTCATGACATCAAAGCAGTGTTTAAAAATTAATAAAGATAATAATGAAAATGTAGCTAGCAGACTAGATCAGTACCCTTTATGGTATATCAGTGTTAAGATCATCAACACATACACTCACAAACAAATATGATCAATTGCAAGAAATAAATACATATAAAAACAAAATGTATTAATAAAAATAATACATTATAGGTCTACACAAATCACTTTGTGAATTTACTAATATTTCCACATATAAAATATGCTGATCTATTTTTCTGTTTATTTGATAAAGCAAAAGTGACTATATAAACCCATTTGTGAGCCACAAATACATTCACATATAAACTTGCTAGCTCATTATTTTGGTTATTTTGATATTTTATGGTGCTATCTAGCAATGATTATATAAACCAATCTGGGAAATATAAATAAACCCACACACACAACATGCTGATCCATCCTGTTTATTTGATATTTTGTGATGCTTTTTGTGAAGCAATTTTTTTGTTCTGAAAGACTTCAATATCTTATCTAATTACAGCTTCCATTGTATTCTATCATCAGACTTACTTCCCAATGAAACCAATCAAATTTGTACTTCTTTAGAATGTTTTTGAAAGAATCTTTATAATGTAAGTGGGAATGCTTCTCTCAAGAAAACTACTCTCGTTCACCAAAAAATACTTTTTTAAAAATCTATTACCATTCATTCATTTCACATGTTCAATCTGAAGATATGATCTTATAATCTTGCCATTATATTTTTTAAATTTTATGGAGTATCCTTAAATGAAATTTTTATATATTTATGTCTTATTGCTAAGGGTCTATATTTTACTTTCTTACTTATATGCAAGCAATTTAATTCTAGTTAGTTATACCACCATGATGAAATACTCCATTTTTTATTTTGTTAAAAGCAGCACATTAGAATCTATTGCACCTCAACATGTTTCATTCATCTTTCTGTTTAAAAATCTATCCATATATTTAAGATGGCTCATTCTCAAGTTGTTACAGACATTAGTAAATGTTTATTAACTATAATATATTTTTTCATAAAAAATTTGGGCTTTAAGTCATTTTATTTGCTAATTCAAAATATCTAGCTCTTGTGCAGAATCATTAATTTATGTAATGTGAAGAGAAATAAAATCAGATTTAATTTGTTTACTTTAAACCTCTCCAACAGTTCTCCAAAAGAAAAGGCATTATTATCAGGCTTGTCAAAAGCCCAAAGTTGAGGGTTTTTATAATTTTCATTCTTTGTTTTATTTTGTAGCTAAGAATAGATAAATATCCATTGAAACATTATTTGGAATGGTTATAAACTGATTACCGGAAATAAAAATCCTAAATCTACTTGAAGTCTGAAAATATGTTAAGCTTTGCCCAGCTTATATGCAAAATCAGGTCATAGTCATGGTGGATAAATGTTCTGCTGTTACCTCATTGGGCCCTTCTTATATAAATAAATTTTTTATTAGTTTAAATATTGTACCGGACATCAGACAGCGGTAAAGAGACATGAGACTTGAATTAGGGCTGTTGAGGATGAATCCCCGAATGATATATAAGAATTAAAATAATACATAATTATATAAAACCTTTTTATATTTAAAAACTAACCAAAATAAAGATTCAAACTCTGGATAGGATCAAAAGATACTTTAATATTATAAAAAAAAAACAATTTATTCCAAACATACATTATTTATATAGTTCATGCTAGGATAGTTTCATTATACTTACATCTGTGATCATTATGGGATGTCACGCTAATACATATATAATGTGGTTTATTTATATGCCAATGTTTAAAAAGAAAATGTTACATAATGGGTTTAAGAAGAGAAACACTATTTTATAATACGATTAAATAATGACCTAGACAAAAGAATTCACAAGAGAGACACTTTAATGTTTGAATAAATTAACATCATGTATTTAACAAACTATGATCGATGCTACTGCAATCACACAAGAAATCTACGTGTATGTAACTATGATGTCAGGTAAATTGGTCTCTGACATTCATTACATTTGTTAATTATTGAACAACAAAGTTATAAAATAGTGATTTTGAATATGTGAATATTTTCGTATTCAATATGATAAACATTATATTTCAATTCTTGAATTATAAAATAAAATAAGAGAATTCATTTGTGCATGTGGGAGTCGCTCATCTAAGGGAAATAGCTTAATACAAGCTTTTTGTGACATTCTACATATAAATACAATAATAAATAACAAAAATGGTTTAGTTTTATCACAGTGTTATGACTTACAGATTAATTTTAGACATGATTCTATATTACTACAATGAATGACGGTGCGAGCATGAGGCAGCAAATATAAAATTCAGACTATTTTTGGCCGAGGAGACACTTCATCATTTAAGTGAGAAAAGAAAAATGGTACACCCATTCTTCTGGAGGAGAAAGAAGGTAGGGA
This sequence comes from Epiperipatus broadwayi, assembly GCA_028023455.1. Lineage (NCBI taxonomy): Eukaryota > Metazoa > Onychophora > Udeonychophora > Euonychophora > Peripatidae > Epiperipatus > Epiperipatus broadwayi. The sequence continues at coordinate 4,880,980 of JAQFVV010012470.1, forward strand.
GATGCAATTGTCCGCCTAGGTTACTAATACAGAGCTTCCGCTACTCTTTCCAAAGGTGCCCTAGGGCACTTCCAATGCCAGCTAAAACATATATAAGTGAAGATGGAGGATTCGGAGTTCCCGATGATCCTCAAATTATGATAAAGCAAATAATGACGAAGGCTGACCTATGCTGGCAATGCTGTGAAATTATGATACATCCTTTAATGATGTCAAAATAACTAATGGCTTAAATATAAAGTTTTAATCAGGCGTAACGGCATGACTTGTATACTAAACCGATTAAATAATTGAAATATAAAACTATATCAATGTCTTAATGACATACAATTACATTTCCCTTCATTAAATGGGTCCCACATGCATTTGGAATCAATAAGCATTATTAAATACTATAATGCTCAAGGCCCTACATGTAAATGATTATTCCACTACAAAAAATAATGGTCATTATTATTTAAAATATCTTAACTGGAATTTAAGCAATAGCATTCTTGAATAACATTAAATTTATAATCAATAAACATATACTTATGGCAGTAGTATAATAGTAATCTGCCTAGAATAGCAATGATATTATTTAACTAGTTCTCAACCCAGTGAGCAATGGTTTTAAAACAAATAATTTAAAGTAATTAAAATATCCCTGAAGTGCTGGGGATTTAAAAGACTAATCTAAAATATAGGCTCACAGAGTTGAGTTGACTTGGCATATAAATTATATATAAAAGTAAATAAAATAACAAATAATTGTAATAGTAAAATTTATCGGACTAAATAAAATGTAGAATTTAAACTTAAATAGATGTAAGCATTTACATATGTATATTGGGTAAGATTATAGTCTTTCAAGCAGAGGTTAGATATAAATATATAACGAAAAAAAACATTAATTATTAGTATAGCTATAGGTAAGCATAGAACTGTTACCTCGGCAATGATACGATGGCTGGGTGGTTCATTCTTTGAATTTTAGTTTATTGGGATGAGCTTGATGGTCAGCAATCTCGGTCACTACTGCTTCTTCATCATTGGCAGTATTCTTCCAGGGCAGTAGCTTTGTGGCAGCATTTCAGAGACAGTCCCCTGAGAAACATGGGGGGGGGAGATGATTCAGGCTCTACTCAACTGACATTTTATTATGCTATATAAATGGTACAAGAAAAGTAAAAAAGCGAAAGCAAAAAGCCCCTTTATTTCCAATCTACCCTATTTATACCTTCCCAACTATGATAGGAATGCCTTGGTTCATTTGCTCAGAGGCAGATAAGCAATTAACAAATTACTGCCCATTTTAAAAACAAGTCATAAGAAGATGATAAGGTTCAAAACACATTCCAGCTTGAAAGAATTTAAATTAATATAAATGAAACAAAAATATTTCATTATCGAAATATTTTTAGTTAAAATAAAAATGACTTTGATAAGAAAACAATATTTCAATTAATGAAAGTTGAGCTTTTAAAATATTTAATTAGTGAAGCAAAACTTCACAATGGATTAATTTGAACCTGCCATTTTGTTTATATCTTCTTGCTTTTAAATTTTTATAAAATTGAAATTAAAAGCAAATAAATTTATGACAAACTTTATGTGATTATTTAAATTCTCTTTTTTTTTTTTTTTTTTACAAAAAAACACAAGCTTAAAATATTTAAAAGTATCAAAATATCAAAATCAAAATTATAAAATATTTATTTTATAGTAAAGTTTTAGCATATTTTAAATATATATACATTGCCATGTAGTAGGTGATAGTAAGGTTAGTACATTAAATATTATTGCTGGGTTTGAACCCTTGTAGATGTTATTTTTATAGGTAGGAAAACATGAAGCTCGCTCTGACTACAGAGTGATTGCTTCAATATATGTAATTAAAGAGTCAGATTGATGCAGCTATAGATTTCTAAATAGTTAATTGCTTAATATATATATTGTTTTTGTTTTTTTAAATTTATTTGTATTTTTTGCAAACATATATAATAGTTCTCCCAATCACATTTTCAGTTATCCATAATTCAAAAAAATGTTTAAAAAAAAAAGAAATTATAAAAAAGAAAATTTATTTTAGTTCTCAATGCATGTACTGGGCATTTCAATTGCAAAGTAAATAACAATAAACATTTTATTCTCTTATTTATAAATCCACTTTTTTAAAAATAGCCAAACCCTACTGAAAATTTAAATAAATAATTTTATTATCCAGTTATATATATATACTTCCTATATTCTATTTAAATTACTTTAGGAATAATATATATACTATTATTATAAATTTTTTATGTGGAAATAGTTAAAACAGTAAATCAAAACAATAATCTACTTTGTCAAGCATTGGTTGTCAAGAGGTCAGTGACAGCTGCTTTACAAGCAGTTGTTCCGGGTTAGCGAGTTTGCTTCCCGGCTGATGCTATGACACATGAGAAAAAAAACAATCTACTCTGTCTGATTGATCCCTTTTTTTGTTTGAAATGCATATCTATTTATTGAATCATATCTTTTTTCCATTTAGTAATTCAATGTAATCTTTTTCAAAAAATTTAAACAATTTTGATAAACTTTTTTTTTCTTCGATGATTTCTAAAATTGATAAAATAAATCATGCAGTTCATTATAATTAAATTTATTTGTAACTTTTTATTGCATTTGTTTTTTTTGTTTGTTTTTTTTTTTGGTTTAATTTTATTTTTAAATGGATATAATAGTAATTACTAGTCAAACTGTATTAGAAGTGTGTATACGGTGTATACATGGTGAAATTTAATATTATATGGATTTGGCAATGCAATAAGAAAGATAAATTTATAATACTTCATAAAGAATGTTGAAATTTATATCTTATGTTTGCGTGTGTTAACAATGTGTATTAAATATAGGTTATTACTAATTTGGATATCTCTGCCAAGGTTAGAACCAAATATCAATGCAGTAAAAATATTGATATCATCTCTTCTTTTTTTTCACTTAAAGTTTAAGATTATATATGTATATTTTTTGAATACATAATTTAAAACAACAATTTTTGAAAGAAAATGGTAGGCCATGAATTAAGAATAAAATAGTAATAATAAATGAAGATAATTTAAGTTAAATTATACAGATGAAATGGTTGTTGTTGCCAATAATCTTTCAAAGCTTTTGGAAATATTATAAGAGCTTACAGATGAAAGGGAAAAAGTAGTAATGAAAATAAATATTAAAGAGACTAGTAATATTCAATGAGTTTTCAAAAAAGAAGAAATTAGAAATTGATAGTAACGATTTAGGAATTAACCATTATAAATACCTTTGGTTAAATTATTAATATAGATGGAAATGTGCTAGATGAAAATAATCAGATTTACTTTAAATAACTCAATATTAAAATATATATTTATCCTTAAAAAAGAATGCTTAATGGAATACGAGATACATGCTAAGTCTAATATTAAAAGCTAAAGTCATGGATCAGATAACAAATAAGTATTATTGATGTTATTGAGATAAGTGATTGAAATTGAATCAAATCAAAAGAGATATCAATTGATAGACATCTGAAATCCTAAACTGAATTACTAAAGATTTTATGAGAATATATGTGAAATGAATGGATAATATAACAAAGTTTATTGAAGTGATATGGAGAAGAGAGATTAAGCATCACACATTAAAATACAATTAGAGAGGTCTTTGTGTAGGGCATCAAAAAGTGGTGACAAAGCTTAGCATTTAAGTAAAAGAATTTGTTTTGTTGATATGCAATTTATATATATTTCAGAGTTTCTAATAATAACTATTTGGTCATGTGTTAAGTAATTAGTTACTCTAATGTCAACTTAATATAAATAATATTTTTTAATAATTTTAGTGTTTTTGTTTTTTTAATAAAACCTAATTCTAAACCTTCAACACAAATGTTTTGGCTTTACCATGCTCTTATATTTTCATAATCTGTTAATCAGTTAGGATTTTTATTTCCTGTAAAAAAAAAACAATAACAACATTTGTTTAAAACTTGAATAAGAGATGAAAAGGCCAGTTTGCACAAGGTTTTAAATTCATGACATGCCATTGCTTGTAATAAACAGTTAACATAAATTTTAAATATTTTTTATTTCACTTTTACTGATAGAATAATGGTAATTTCTATACTTGTAGATAGAATTACTAATCGAAAAGTTGGTATATAGCCACAGGACGTGAAAACAGTAAACCTAACAATTACGATTGATTATTACTGTGCTATAACAAATAAATGTATATTAACATAACTGCAGTGAATAAATATATGTATGAAATTAATGCTAAATGGTTTGTAAGTTGGAATTCATGCGAGTATTCAAACAACATCTATAATTGAATGGTTTGTTGCTTAGAAGTTCATAAAAAATTCAACTATTAGAAGTCAAAGAATTGAACTGTAATTCATAGAACTTGAAATCTAAAACCCATCATTCTATTAGTACATCTATAATCTTGTTTTTACTAATCAAAAAGTAAGAGACTTCCTGTTATGACTTCTGCTTATAAAATTTTGTAAATTCTGTAGTATAGTTATAAATAATAGCGGTCAGTTTAACTGGAAAAAAAAAGCTTTAAAAGGATAGTTGTTGCTATTTTCCATATTATTCATGTTGATCTTGGAGAATAATAGTGTAATTTCTTTATAATGTCTTATAGCCTTTATTTTATATATTTGTTAACCAGGACATATCATACCAGCAATTTAAATGAGAAATCTGTCTGCTGATATCTTATACATCGACAAACATAGGCAAAATAACTGGGCTGATGATAGTATTTATTTATTATATATACTGATATTATTTTCAAAGACTAAAAATTTATCATTATGCCATAAAAAGAAGGAAAATATTTTTTTTTTAAAAAAAAAAAAAAGAAAGAAATTCTCTAATTGGATATAAACAATTGTGAAATAAAACTAAAACAGCCATAAGTATTGGTGGCCTAATGCTTAGCATAGCTCCCTTCTAAGCAGCTGGCCCAGGTTCACTTCCCATTCAATGCATTTGACATATGGAAAAAAAAAGAAAAGAAATTAATTAAAATGTGTTAATGGAACGTCTTCAATTATCAATGAAAATCCCAGAAAAAAGAACAAAAAAACAGAACTTCCAATCTCATGGGAAATGTTAGTAATATTTTCTTTCTATAGTTAATTGTAATAAGTTTTGTTTGTGGTCTAAAAATGTTCTGGATTTTATTTTTTTTATATTTTAAATGACCAAAAAAGAGAGAGAGAGAGAATAGTTTAGTTTTTAGGCTAAAGAAAATAATTATTTTATGTGGGTGTATTCTGAAAATAAATTTAAGAATTGAAATATTTTTATATGAAGATATTTATCTTCCATAGGCTATTTTACCAATTGTATAGAAAAGGATAAATTACTTTTACATCTTTTTAAGGTATTTTAATTATTAAGAATTGCAATATTATTTTATATGATAATATGCACAGTATATGTGTGTTTATATGTGAACATATATATCTAAATCCATTCACTATTTGTGGATTCTTAAAATAAAATAATATGGGCCCTGTATAGTTAATGAAAGTAATAATTAATGATTAGAATATTTTGTACTAAAGGTACTTTGGTATTAGAGCTGCAACACAGAGCATGTATTTGTTCTACTGCACCTGTTCACATTCGTATGAGAACCACTGATAACTTTGTAATCTTGGGATTGGACCAAAATAACATGTACTTGGATCTTGTACACGACTTTTTTGGCAGGAAAAAAAATGTATACATGGATCTTGTACATGATATTTTGGTAAGATTTACAAAGTTATCGGGGGGGGGGGGGGGGGGTTGATGCGAATGTAAAATGGGCACAGTAGGTCTAATACATGCTCCATGTTGCAGGACTAAAAATAACCAAAAATAAAAACATAGTAAAACATAATAAACATATTTATCATTTTCCATAAGAAATGTATGATTTTGAGCAAGACATTCAAATATGAGAACTTGGACACTAACAACTTTTAAGAATGATATTTGAAATCAAAAAAAAAAAATGTGATTTGCGATCTTAATGAAATAACGGCATTACACAAAAAAATTGTTAATTTAAATACATACTAAACAAACAGTAAATGATTTTGTTTTTTAAATAATGAGACATTCAAATGTGTATGAGTTGGACACTATCAACTTTTTAGAATGACATTTGAAAGCAAAAAAAATGTGATTGATGCTATTACAAAACATTTAATATTACCATAGAAAATGGAGATCTCTACTAAAAATTTTCCCTCCAAAAATGTAACATGTGATTGTAGAGTGTGCTGGAATTTTCACCAGAAATGCTAATAAACATATTTTTTTTTATAAACAACTTAAACCAAAAAAAGAGAACTAAAACCACAAAAAAAAAATGGTTGTCGTCAAAGAGCCCCCATATCCTACTGGATGGTGCCGTCTTCACGCTAAAACACATAAAAATGCCATTTCCGTGGCCGACATGTTTTAACCCGCATTTTCTATAATACAACTTTTTGTTGTGCTACAGATTGCAGACCGCTATGTTGCGTCGCAGTATAGCATGTATGTTTTACACTGCAAATACATTTTCCGAATTCGCACAGTTTATAAAATGGTTACGGCTTGGGGAGAGGGTGTGTTTTTTTTAATTGGATGGAAATGTTGTTTTCATTGGATTTTTTTTTATTTTAAAGTATTGAAATGTTCAGATTTTGTAAAGTAATAATTAACAGACTTTTTACACCGTAGTGTATTGAAGTTTTAAGTAGTAAATGTTGATGAGATATATGTATAAAGTGAGTTGTAATTAGGTAACAAGTCAAGTAACGTACTGTTCGTAACATTCCACGAGACAAAGAAGTTGTATGGTGTGTATATTTTTGAAATAAAAAAGAGCGTTAACACAAAAATATCCCGTAAGAAAAGTACAATTGTACCCGTTTTTTTTTAAATGTCATAAAAAACATATATTATAAACATTTTATATATATATTTGTCGTTGTTTAAAAAAGTTTTAGTTTCTTTCTTTTCTCCGACTACTGTTATACTTTGTTGAATATAGTTTACGTTTATTGTTATCATTTATTTTATAGATGTTAGTAAAAAAAAATATTTACAAAAATACGATTTTGATATTTTTTATTTTAGCATTACAAACAACAGAAAAATAACCCTAAAACTAACCCTAAACCTAACCGTAACAACTTTTACTTTTAGTTGTCATTCTATTTGAAATAAAAAATAGCGGTAAACAACAACAAAAAAAAAGCCGTAACCCCAGTAAAAAAATCTCCGATAGAAAATTGATTTTTCTAATAAAAAGCAAACTAAAAAAGACGAATCAAATTGTAATTTGTTTATTTTATTTTACATTTATTATTATCATTTAATTTGTATACGTTAATAAAAAATAATATTTAAAATTAAATAATATTTAAAAAAGATGATTTTCTTTTGTTTTTATTTTCGCATTACAAAAAACACATCAAAATGATTATAATTAACGGCCTGGGAATGATCATATTTTATAGTTTAAGCTGAAAACTGCGCCATCGAGTGGGATATAGTAGCTATTCGATGACAACCAAAAAAATACATATTCATTATGAGACTTTTATTAGATTTTTATCCTGGTGGAACCATTTCTTTTATATCGTTAAGTATAGCAGAAAGAAATCTGGACAATAACTGAAAATGTCGAAATATTGCAACAAAAAAAAAGATCGTTTTGATAAAGATAAAAACACATTTCCACACATATACTTGCAAGGTTTATTTCTTTTCAATTTGACATTATCGCAACATTACACATTGATTGTGAATGTGAAAAGACCTATCTCTCCTACACTGCAGCTCTAATACCAAAGTACCATACTAACAAATGAATATGTGCCATTATATATGTGTCTGTGGCTTTATTAATAATATAAAACATATGTTATCAAGGTGCTATCACTTATAATCATTATCATTAAAATAAATTAATATGTTGTAAATGCTAAAGAATAATTTCAAAAAAAGTATATACTTTTCTTTCCATTAAGAGAATAAACTTTTGGTAATTCGTATATCTACTACATCTATTCCTACTCATTACTTTATTTATTTTATATGCTTCTTCTCTTAATCATATTAGCTTAATAAATGCATAGAAGTTTCTTAACTCAATAAAATAAACACTAATTTAAATTAATAAAAGAAAACTTCAATTACAATTTATTGATATTAAAATATGTATTGATTTAGTTAATTATTCTTTAATCCATAAACTTTTAGAACTTAGGACCAATAAGCATTTTCTTCTGTGAATAAAAGGGTTAATAGCTAGTTCGTCATCATTTTCAACCATTATTGATCTATTGCAGCACGAAGATCTCCATGTTTAATTCAGTTTCTCCAATCTCTAGTCTCTTCTCCACATCACCTCAACACATTTTCTTATTTCATCCATCCATGTCATATGTAGTCTCTTTCTAGTTTTTTTTTAATAATCTCATGGACTTCAATTTAAGATCCATTTACTATTCTCCTTTTTAGCACTACGTTCGGGAAACTTCATCTTCTAATTTTTCAACAATGTCATTTAAACCTGTTTGTTAGTTTTTGATCCTCCTTACTATCCCTAACATACATCTCTCAACACTGAGTGGTCTGTAGTCTCTGTATTGCTCTTCTGCTAAATGTTTCAAGTCTACTTCATTTATTAAAAATCTCTATTTTCAAACACATAGGCCTATTTTCTTTTAATACTAAATTACTACTATCAAAAGCAGTCTCTCTAAGTTTAATTCTATGGTTTATTTTTCCATCATGTTGCCATACCATCTGACCAATGTATTTGTAATTGTTAACTACTTTTAATTCGTAATTATCAATATTTCTTTTCTTTTCTAAGAAAATCCATTAAACATTATTTTAGTCTTTTTACACGTATCTTTAGTCTTACTTTTTTACTTTTATACAATAACTCTTTCAACATTTTTTGAAGCTCTAAAGCATTATTTAGAAAAATAGTTATATTTTCTACAAAATCTAGTTGACTTATATAATCTCCATTTACATTTATTCCCTTGGTTCCCCATTTTAATCCACAAAATATTTTTTGCAAAACTGCTGTAAAAAGTTTTGGAGATATGGAGTTACCCTGTCATATACCCATGTCAATATTCATTTTCCTAATATCATTATGTAATCTAATTGTTGTTGTTGCATTTTTATAAATATTCTTCAGAATATGACAGTATCTTGGATTTATATCTTGATGATCCAATGCTTAATCACTGAAAAAATGCCTATAGAATTAAATGTCTTTTCATGATGTACAAATCCAAAGCATAATGGCAACTCATATTCTTCAGTCCTCTATAACTTCTCTCAATATCTTAATGTGATCCATTGTTCTAAAACCACTTTTAAACCCATCTTGTTCTTTTGGCTGGTTAAAGTCGAAAGTTTTCTCTAGATGAATTGTAATTATTTTTGTAAAAACTTTCTATAAAACTGATAAAAGATTGATAGGTTAGTAATTTCTAATATGTTTTATCATGTTTTTTTAAATATCAATATTATTGCTGCATTCTTCTAATCATCTGCTATATTTTTATCATTTATATATTTGATATATAACTTTGCCAACAATTGTTCTATTCCTTTACTTACTTCTTTTAAGATATTGATTATAATTTCATCATCGTCTGGAGTTTTTGCCCTTTTTATAGTTATAATTGCATATCTTATTTTTCATTCAAAAAGCTTGGTAATCCTGAAGATTTACTAATTATAGGGAATACTTTTTCTTGTTGTTTATTGCTCTATAATTCTTTATAGAATGATATCGATCTCTTTTTAGTAAAAATTTCCCCTTTTTTTTTATTGCAGAAATAAGTTCCCTACCAATATCAAGATGATGTTTTATAGCTTTGATATTTTTATTGTTTTCTGTAGGTTTCTTTGCTTATTCACAATTAAATTTTCTTATATTGATATTATCTCTTTTTCGAACCATTTTATAAAATTCTAGATATGCAATCCTTTTTGATGGCTCATTTTTATATATTTTCTTATTTCTTTTCTTTATAAATTGTCTTGTCTCGGTACAAATTTTTTGGCCATTGTGATTTTTATCCACCAGCTAGCTTTGTTGCAGTTCTTAATAGTGCATCAGGTATCTTTCTATTGATTTTATTCAAATCTGAACCATTTTCAAAATTTGTTAATACTTTAAAATGATTTTTAAATTTTAATTTAAATTCATTGGAATGTGTTTGAAGTTTTGGAGTATAGTACTGTATTTGGTAATTTTTTTTTTCCTTTAATTTTGCATCAATTCTCACTAACCAATGATCACTACCTGTAATTTGAATAAATATACACAAAAACGTATTTGAGATAAGCTTAAAATCTGTGAAGTTAGCAATTTTTGCCTAGTGACACTTTCAACTAAATTATATTAGATATAGTCATAGCAACTGACAGAGAATAGAAGATTGTAGGATTTATTAAAGAAATGTGAATGGATGATTAGCATAATTGAATGGCTATATATTAGCATAATTAGGCCATTTTTTAGAAAGGGGAACACAGGAGTCTTTCTTGTTAGTTGCATTTTTATCTCTCGAGATGTGCCAAGCTTTTTTCCGTTTGCATTTGGTGTCATTGCATTCTAGGCATACAATGGTGGCAGATGTTGGCTTGAAGGAGTGGCTGGAAATGGATTGATGTTCATAAAAACACACCTTTTACTGATTCTATAAAGGATGTGCCTTCACCACTGCTATGTTATATGTCATTTTAATTTCAATAAACATTTATACATTATAAATCAATTAATTTAAATTTTGCATAGAAAACTATTATTGACTAAATGTTAAATAATTTTGCATAATAATATAAATATCAATATTATAATTTTTATGTACATATAAAAATATATAATCTTTTAGTTTGTATTTTCATTTAAATTATAGCATAAAAATAATAATAAATAATTTTGCTAATACAATATTTAACTTCAAATATCATTTTGTAAACTAGCTGTGTAAAATTTTAATGAATATTCTTTTATGTTTTTGTGTTTTCATTTATTTCTAATAACAATTTTATAAAATAATTGTAATTACAATTATAATATAAATAATATATTTATTAAAATCATTGTAATATTTTGGCTGAGAAAAATTTGTGGCATTCGTTTGTAACTTTTTTCGTTGAGAGCTAGATAGAAGTAGGAAATTTCATATTTGCATATAACATTATAGAAAGCTATATACAGCATCATTTTATCAAGTAGAAAATCAAAATTTTAACACATATTCCAAATGACCATAGACGTAAAATAAAAGAAGCCCACTTCATAAATAATGACACTCATTCAATAAACAGAAAAGACACCTGTTTTACCATTTCAAAAAGATGGACAAATTAATCTAAACAAAATAAAATGCCAAGACCTACGACACAATTAACAGCTAACTAATTTGCGTAAATTAGAATACGCCTCCTCATTACTATCGTCTGCATTCAGCTATGAATATGAAGTCTAGAAACGTCGAAATCGCTTAGTGCAGATAAACATATAATTTTACATAATCATGAGAAAAATTATTTTAGTGCAGATAAACATATAATTTTACATAATCATGAGAAAAATTATTTCTGGGAGAAATGGGATTTTGCAATTTAGTATTGAAGCAATTTAAATATCTCTTGAAATTTAATTTTTTCTTCTAACAATTAATAAACTTTTCATTTTTATCTTTGAAATTCAGATAATGTGTATCAGGAAGAATTTGGTTTAGCAATTCTAATTATCTAAATCATGACAGTTATGGACATCTTGTTTTTTTTGGATGTAACTATTTACTTCCGATTGATATGTAGATAAAGAAAGTTTAAACATTTAATTTAACAATAATTAATTAAATCTAATTGAAAATATTGCTGTTAACCAATAAAGCATTATGTAAAACATCAAATAGCAAGCAAAACAAATTTTTATTTCCCACCTGGATATTGCTTTTAAAAACTAGTCATATGATTAATAATTTCATTAAAGTACTTAAGATCACATGATACTGAATTTACCCCCACTCCCACCCCACCCACATTACTTAGGGATTTTTTTAATGTTAAACTTAATATTTATTTAGGTTTTAACTTTAGCTCAATCGAATAAAATTATAAACACACACACACACCATCTCATATACATAATTACTAATGTTTAAGAATTTAGCTTTAATAATTAAATCTTATTATTATTGTTGTCATTAAATCACTAATTATTACTATAAAACTACCCTGTTTCCCATGCACTCTAACTCTGTTTGAGGCATACTGCTTTATTGCATATGTATCTTTGTGCATATGTGGACAAATATTTGAGAATATAATGGAAAGAAAGGGAAACTAAAAAAATGTTTCCTTGATCATGTGAGATCAGAAGTTGAAATGTAAAGATCAGATTAAAATTCCCATATTTTACTTATATTTCGAGATTACCTATTTCATTAAAAAAGATTGGTAGAGAAAGAGAAAGATCATAATGAAGTAATTGGGTTTCATCATTACAATAAAAAATATCTTTGAGCAACCTGAAAAAACAACAAGAAATTACATCAATCTGGATAAATTGTATTCATATGATGACCAGAAGGTTTTGTTAATTCAATAATAATAATAATAATAATAATAACAACAACAACAATAATAATAATAATAATAATAATAATAGTTTTGTGTATGATTTTCATGTGATTGTGTTTATTAGTTGTTATTGCTTATTTTATATGCAATCTTGTGAGAGATGCAAAATAAGAAGCCAGACACCAGGAGTGGTTCCACAAAATAATCATCACTCATCAATTGGATTAAGCTTGGAGCATCTTATTCCACTTGCTAATAGAATAAAATGTTTTATAAAAAATAAATTTTGATTACCCAGTTCACTTATTTATTTATTGTATGGATTTCTCTTCCCATTTTTTTTTTTTAATAGATACCTTAACTAATAACAAAATATAAAGGAACCAATAGAGATTTCAATCAGAAGATTCTTCATTCCTAATGCTGTAGCTATAGAATCATTAATTATAGAGTTTGTCTACTGTTGCTGTTAAATTCAATTTGTAAAGCAAATGAGTGTAATGGTCATAGATTGGTGTAACTATTGTATTGAAAGAATCAAATTCATCTGTTTTTGCTGATAAATCTGGAAAAAAAAAGAAATTTGTTTGGAACCTCATAAGAAGCACTTGATTTTTTTTACATTCATGGTTTTTATTAAATAGTTGCTTAAATTTTAGCTTTAGTCGTGTGCAATTTAGTACAATGATGATGATAGACTTAAGACCTGAAAGTTTCTGTATTGAAGTACAATCTGCCATTTATGGTGCTATTACATCACATGATTTTCAGGCTGAGTAATCATATGATGATTTTTTTTTATATCTTTTAATTTATTTGCATTGATTTGATCTAATGTCCATTACAACCCATTGCTTATATAATACTGTAAATAAAAATACATGCCTTATTAAATAAATAAATAATTTATTAAATAGTTTCATTACTTAGGAATTTATAATGTTTGAGCACCAGAAATGTGAGAACCGAGTATGATTCGTGAGTCTTGAATCTTGGGCTCCTTATTATGACACTGCACCAAATTATGCAGGGTGTGACTGAATCAAAAGTGCACACCCTAATCTTAAATTAAATATTAATTTGAAGTATGTTTTTTAAAAAAACAAATTATTGCATTTTTGTCTGTATTAGTATTGATCTTTTGAATTAACACTAATATCTTCCATTATTGAAATTTATATTATACTAATCTTTTCAATAAGTTTTCTCAGATCATTTAAAAAGTAAAATTGATAATAATAGTAAGTCTCAAACTAGATCAATAATTAAATAGAATACAATTCTAAAAGATAATAAATATGATAGAAATAAAGAATAAAATGATTGTAAGTAGAAATCATTGAACAATAATAGCGAACTTCAGAATGATACTTTATATGTTGTATGTTTAGTTGAATATCACTTGACAAGATCTATTTGCTCATAGATGAAATCATGGTTGTGGGAGAATTTTAATGAAATTTTGTTTTTGGCTATTATTTTAATGTTATGTGAATTTCTATTTTATATACATTTATATATGTGGGTTACGACTTAAACATTTCCAAAAATGAGATAGCAATTAAATTTGAAAGATAAAGGCAGCTAATTTTACATATAAGTGAAAAGAAAAGATGTATAAATCATTAATGATCGTAATAGTTTTTATGCTATAGGTCTTTTAAAAATTTCTCACTGATATTAAAATTTTAATTTTCCTCTATTATTACGTAACTTTGTCTCTGATTGCGAAACAAATAATTAAATGTTACCCTAATAACTTGCTGGGTGGCAAAGAGGAAATAATATTATTTTGCTATATATATTTTTTTCTTTTTGTAATAACTTTTGAGCATTACACTGTTTTGGTTATACCTAACTTTAACTTTTGTAAAGCTAGTTTTTTTAATTTTACAGCTGCTTTAATGAGTGTCTCATTTATTTTTCATGCATAATAGAAATGGCTACACATTTATGATGACTTGTTGAATAAGCATATAGACTGTAGTTTATATATATATAGTATGTTTGTCTAAGTTAACAAAACATTTGACTTCTTCAAATGCGACGCAATTATGGAAAAGGCCGGCACAGAGTTTGGAGCATTTAATTATTATTATTTTGTTTCAGTGTCTAAATAGAATTATTCATTGATCTATACCCCATTACCGAAAGTTTATGTTCTTCCTTTTCTTTTTTAGCTGACTTTTCTCGTAACTGAGCTCAGGATCCTTGGCAATATTTGAGTAGCTGGTGTTTGGCTAACTATGTGTCTTACTTCCTACAAGCTAACTAGAGAACTCACTCCAATCCAACTGAATTGCTTTTTTAATCCTTGTCTTGACGCCAACTTTATATATCTAATTACTTGTCTGTAATTAGCCCCATATTAATCTATTTTAATTTATCATATACATCCTGATTATTTGTTTTAATTTAATTATCTTAGCAGGGAATGTTATTCTTTTTGCCTCCGTTTGTTAAGATCTTTATCAAATCCTCTTTAAATTAAATTTTTTATTTCTTTTCTTTAATTTTACCATTCAAAAGAGAGAGAGAGAGAGAGGGAGAGACAAGAATCTATATATAGTACAAAATCTTTTAAGTTGTATACGTACTTAATTTACAAACATAGTTATACCTATATATTGATCACCTTTGTATTTGAATAATGCATTGGTGGTCGAGAGGTCAGACAGCTGCCACGGCGGCTGTCTTGGGGGGGTGGTTCCCTCTGGGCTTATGAAACAGGGGAGGAAAGACAACTTTAGAAAGAAAAAAAATTTCTTGATTACTAATTTTTAATTGTTTTCCATTACCAAATAATTAAAGCTTGTCTCAGTGGCTATGGAAAACAAACTAATCTTATTAGAATCTCCACATGTATAGACATTTTTTATTTTTATTATTTTCTTTTCCACTCTCTGGTTTTTTTAAAAATAAAATTCTAATCCTTTAAAAAAAAGATGTGATCTGATAACTTTTGCCTTATCATTGCAATCTTTCTAAATTTAACTAAATTGGAAGTTGTAATAATATATTTCCCTTTGTAAATGCAATTTAACCATTCTACTTTGAACACTTTTTAGCAATTGCATTTATATAATATATTCCAGCAAAATGAAAGAAGTCGTTTTGCATTGGTGGTCGAGAGGTCAGCGCGACTGCCTTGCAAGCAGTTTCCCGGGTTGCGGGTTCGCGTCCCGGGCGATGCTATGACCCTTGGAAAAAAATGAAAGAAGTGAATTTAATAAAACTTCCCTTTGCTTTTTTTAAAATTAGTTTATAGCTCATTATGAGTTTTTTCAGTCATAACAAAAAAACTTAGGTTATGATCCTCATCGTTGTGATGTGGTCAATATAATCGTTATATAATAGAAAGCTTTATGTATGTATACATTTATAAAAAAAGTTAATTATTATATTGTTTTTATCTTTTATTTGATTTTTTTAAAAGCAAAACAAAATCATTCTGTGTGAACTCTGATAATTTATCTTTTGAGATAATAATTGGTCGATTGTCATTGCTATTAAATATCACACTTAAGAAATAAACCAGAGGCATATAATAAATGAAAGTCATTTCAATATCTGTCTTTTAGCAAATATACAATTATAGTGTGATTTGTTTCACGCAGGTATATATAAATTCTCAGCATGAATAAGTGTATCGTTAAATACAATCGTTTTAAATGCTGCTAACAATAAATAATTCACTCCCATTTCAGCTCGTAATGCGGTAACAAGAAAATAAATCACTTTCTCATTAGTTCTCTTTATATTTAAAGAAGATTATCTTTAATAGATATGACAGAAAACAATTATCTTAATGTTTATATATATATTTAACAAATTGATTTTTTTTTTTTTATTAACAGTAAAGGTTTTTTTAATTTTATAATAAATATTAAATGATCTATATGTATTAAAGTAATTCTCAATGTGAACGTCCTCACCATTGTCTGCAGGATAAAGGAGAGACACCAAGTTCAATTTATCTCCGATCGATAATCTCTACATCATCCCAATACTTTTATTTCATCCATCCATCTCACATATGGTGTCTTTCTAAGTCTTTTACAATCTCTTGGACTCCATTTTAAAATTTCAACTGTCCATCTATTATTAGCTCTTCTACAAAGACATCCAGTCCAACTCCACTCTTTTAATTCTTTCAATGACATCAGTAATACCTGTTTGTAATTCATTTTCGATCTCTTCTTGTTACTTGTAACAGGTAACAGCCATCTCTCCACAATTTATTGAGTGATCTGAAGTTTCTGCATTGCTCTTCTGTTAAGTATCCAAGTCTCAGATCCATAAATAAGAATTGGTAAATCACATTTATTAAAAACTTTCTTTTTCAAACATATAGGCATAATATTAAGCAATTTCTATCAAAAGTATTCCAACCAAGTTTGATTCTATGATTAGTTTCATCTATTATGTTTCCATCTATAGTAATAATCTGACCAAGATACATGTGGTTTTTAACTTCTAACTCATCATTCTCAATCTTTATTTTCTTTTTTTGAGAAAATCCATTGAACATTACTTTAATCTTTTTAATATTTACCTTTAGTCCTACTTTCTTACTTTCATCTGATAACTTTTGCAACTTGTCCTGAAGCTCTGAAGCATTATTTGCAAAACAGCTATATCATTTGCAAAATCTAGATGACTTAAATAATCTCCAACTACTCTCACTCCCTTAGCTTCTCTTTTTAATCCACCAAATATTTCTTGCAAAATTGTTGTTAATAGTTTTATATATATGCAGTCACCCTGTCATACACCCATCTCCGTATTAATTTTTTTTAATATCATTATGTATTCTAATTGTTGCTGTTGCATTTTTATATTCTTCAGAATATGATAATATTGTGGGTCTATACCTTGATGATACAATGCTTTAATCACTGAAAAAATACTTATAGAATCAAATGCCTTATATAATATCAAATACGATTGTTTTAAATGCTGCTATAATAAATAATAAGAAAAGGAATCACTTTCTTATTGGTCCTCTTTGTATATAAAGGAGATTATCTTTAATATTTATTGTGAAATAAAAATAAGGTTTTTTTTTTTACTTTGCATCTGTTATGTCAATACAAAAACAATAAGATAATTAGATTGATTAATACTTCTTACTGTAAGTATTAAGACATTCTTTTTTAAATGCCAAGAGGACCAATAAGAAGGGACTGATTTTTTTTATTACAGTATTATGGTGGGAGTGTGTATTATTTACTATAGCAGCATTTAAAATGATTGTATTTAATGTTATATATATATATATGTGTGTAATGATATTATTCGTTACCTGTATTCGTTCAAAGTTATATCATATAATGATATAATTAAATGTCAATAAATATATATAAAGTACAACTTAAAATTTTTTTTCCACCTAGGAGCTCTTTTAACTAGCTTCATAGTCTTTGTCAACTAATATTAATTCTTTTTTTTTTTTTTAAGGTATCTTCAAATACACTTTCAAAGTCTAACTTTCCCACAATTTATTGATTTTTCAGGCAGCAAATGTAAAAATCAATGAATTGTAGGAAGGTTAGGCTTTGAAAGTGTGTTTAAAGATACCTTAAAAAAAGAATTAGTGTTAGTTGACAAAGACTACAAAGTTAATTGAAAGCTCTCCTAGGTGGATAAAATTTTTAAAGTTGTACTTTATTTATTTTAATATATTTATTGATATTTAATAATAAGATTACATATATATTGTAACAGTCATATTTGTACATTCATACAACAAAATCAAGAGTTCAGGAAAATTACACCAAAACTGATCAAGATGAGGGTTTGAGACATTGAATATGACAATATTTCAACTCATTTACCAACGCTTTGTGATTTAATACCCTATGGATGACATTTATGAGGTTACAATCGGTCTCAATTTAATTCATGAGCCGGCTGAGAAAAGGGTGGAACATGAGACTCTGGATAATTAATAATTTAATAATAATAAATACTAAGGAGACATTTCAACACTTAGACTTACAAAGATAATGCATATGTAAATAAGATTATATTTAATTTAGATTTGAGTTGGATTTTATTTGAATTCAATTTGGAGCAGATTTTGAGAGACACACTAAGCAATATTAAATTTATTTATCTTTAATAAATAAATAAACTGATTAACATAGGAAACAGAAAAACGTGCATTGGTTGCAGAGCTTTATGCGCACAGGCATTACAACAATGGTGAGATAATTATATTACAGAAGTCTCATCTTAATAATAATGCACTTTATATATTTTACTATCTGCGACCAAAGACTCATGCCTATATGATATGCCAATTATTCTTGAGGTTTACAAGGTAATAAGCTAAATATTACCAAGATGATATAATATAAAACATTAAGCTACTAATTCTAAATTATTATCAGTGAGTAATTAATACGCTTGAATACAGATTTCTTTGGCAAACCAGATTCCATGTTCGGATCAATGCTGAAGTAACTAATAGGGTGGAATGAACTGGTTGCTGTAGCTGGGCTCTGAGACTATGGTACTAATTACTAAATTAAAGATAGCAGTATAAAGATATAGTTATTCATGGGATTCAGTATCCATTACTCGGTCACAATAAAGAACATTTAGTTCGATATATCAGATTAACTATAATTATGATTCTGGACCCTTGTGTTCCAGTTCTAGAGGTCTAGCAGTCCGAACCAAATAATGGAGTAGCCTGTCACCATGATCCCATTTTTAAAAAAGCATAGTGTCACAAAATCGGGTTTTTTCCATATCATGTATATATCACCATACGTGCATACACGTTATTATAACACAATAGTTTATAAAAGTAATTCTGTACCCTTATGGAAGGGATCCCCAACCTTTTTGCACTTAAGAGCACATTCTATAATACCAGCGACCTGGCAGGCACCTTTTTTTTTTTCAACCAGGTGGCGAGCACCATTTATTTTTTCAATGTAAATTTATAGTTGGATATTGTTAATAATACACATAATGTACCAAAAAATATTTATTTCAAAAATAAAATTTTAACATATTATTAATGTTTATATTTTTACGCTGTAAAAGTATAGTATGCCTTACAATTTGATTACAATATAATACAATAATTTATAAGAAATTTTAAAAATTAAATTTATTTGTATCAGATAAATAATTTTTTATTGCGTTCGGATAGTGGCGGGCACACATAAAATGGTCTTCGGGCACCATGGTGCCTGTGGGCATAGGGTTGGGGACCCCTGCCTTATGGTATTTCTCTAAGGCAATTAATCAGGTTTGGTGGAACTCGGAGAGGCCACTGTATTCAAAGTAGTATAACTAAATTAATAATATGATGCAGTTTATTTATGTATTGCACTATATTTATTTAAAGCAATTCAAAAAATTTACTCCTATTTCTCACCCAGCATATTTCTGGACATCACTTTATGACTCCAAATGCCAATCTTATTTATATATAAGAATTATGCTGAAAGAGATAGAGTAGGGGATAATTAGGAAAACCCTGCCACTAGCTAGTTCGCTCAGGGCGGGTGGTTATTAACCATGCGAAATATATGAGGTACAGAAAAACATAAATATACGCTTAATCAAATTACCTAACTCTTACACTAATTCAAATTTATCTCCCTGCATTCTCCATAAAACTCAAAATAAAGAAACAACACAGATATAGATATGTTTTCACTTAAAATTTAATATTCAATATAATTAATAAATCATGGATTATAATATTATTATTTTGTGCTCAAATATTTTAAAAAAGAACAAATGCATACCCACATACTGCATAAATCGATAAATCAAATAATAAAAGATACAAAAGAAATGCAACATCTAATCCATTCAAACGTGAAATATATTTTGAAATGCTGAAGAGAATTAATTAGATTGTCAATATGTGAAAGTCTTTACACATTATCATAAAAGATGCACTAATATTTGAAATAAAAGAAATGTAGGTGATAAAATGTTCATATTACTTGGATTTTTTTCCCAGGGAAAATGATGAATGCATAACGGTAATTATAATAGTTTGCTCGACACTATGGCCATATAAATTGATGATCTCCGATGGGTTCAGTCTGCTAGATTCCTTAACTTGGTATTAATTTTTGTTGGAGTCAATTTCAGTTCAAATGTTTAGGAGAGGCTTCCTTCCAGGATAGGCACTTATTTTATATTGCAGCAGCTTACGTATTTTTGTGGGATGGGATCACAAAGCCCAGCATGCTTAAGTATGCTTAAGTTTTTATCCCAGCATGTTCATAATTGGCAAATATATTTGCTGACTCCAATAATTTTCCAAATCTTCAATGTAGAAATTAAATAACGCTAAATTAATCAATTAACTTTTCCTCAAGTTTCCATTTTTTTTTCCAGCTTTTCAATACGTTATTTCAGATCCATCTTCTTTTCAGAACAAAAGCAAAAGCTTTTAGTAGCTTTTTTTCTCTTTTATCAAGGTCAAGGATATTCCGTTGAACACCTGTAATTTGTTTTCATCCTTCATTCTTTGTCTTTTCTTCTCTTAATATTTCTTGCATAAAGATCTATGTAGTTTCAATTTTTTTTTTCTATTTAATATCTCCTTCTTTCTATCACAAATAAAATAAAATGGAACAACTTCCATCTTGGAAATAAAATTTATATTTTTAATTGTGTCCATTCATTCATCCACACTTGCTTTAATAAAACAAAAGAGCACAAACATCCCCCTCCATCCTTCATTACTACTTTTAACCCTTTATCTACCTATTTGGATATATAAAAAAAAAGAATATAGGGTAATATTAAAACTATATATATATATATCTGTACATATATACAAAATTTACCTTTTGGAACAGGGTTTGAACCCACCCTGTTACAATACCCCCCTTTGAAAGCCTTCAAACCCAGTCTGGGTATTTGAATTGCACAAATCCATGCACTAAGTAGTAACCTACTCCTTGCTTTCCTGGTATGTTGGCAAGGGTTTGCGTGATTAGGCATTATAGGACTCTTTATCTCCTGTTTGGTGTCTGTCCACAACATGTTATCTCCTTGACACTTCACAATTGTGAAAAGACCTTCATATAAATTACAGAAGTTTCTACAGTAAACTTCCCTGGTTCACTCACATATGGTGTCTTTATTAGCACTCGGGCGCATGCCTTAAACCTATGGGAGGTTCCCATTGATCTTCTATTATGCTCTTGACTCCTTTTTAGAGGAGTGTGATATGCCTGCTTTTGATTGCTTTCTATATCTATGGCTTTTCTTCCATTCCCAGTGAGATATTCTGGATTAACCTAGGAACAGGTTTGCCAAAGTGTAACCATACAGGTGAAAACCCTGTTGATTCGTTGACTGCCCAATTAATGTAATTGAGTACATCTGAAACTTTTCAGACCCAACCACTATGGTTGGTTGGGATGTAGGTTTTAAACAGTCTCCTCAACTCATGCATCACCCATTAACATGGATTTTATTGAGGATTCCGAATGGATGTTAATACATGCTGGATCCTAATCTCTTGATCCATGTTTCCCATTCTCCAGATATAAATGGCCTTCCATGGTCTGAGAGAATAACCTGAGGTTTTCCCACCGACGTAAAATGTTCTTTTTCAAATACATGTGTCGTATTTCTCGCATTTGTTTGAGCTATTGGGTAGGTGGCCACAAATTAGGAAAACAAATTGTATACAACCAGTAAACACTTCAATAATTCTTATGAGAGATTTGAATATAGATTTATGTAATAATCTACATAGCCTATCATACGGTATTTGAATTTGCTTTATAGTTATAGTTTTAATCAACCTACTTGTATTACTAAATCTTGACAATTCATTTTGGATCATATATTTTTCAGATTAAATCAGAATCAAAGTTATGAATCGTCTGTACTAAATATTTTTATTTCAGATTATTTTGCAATTGTGTTAAAATTATTAGATTGTAAACAACATGTAAATACTCATTTATATGTTAATAAGTTATCACATAATAAACTAAAAATGTTATTATCTGCTCAGAATTGGGATTGTGTTTTTGCTCTGCATGATGTTGATTCAGCATTTTTAAAATTTCAGGATATTTGTAAATCTTTAATTACAAAATCTATGGTTAGTTTTAAATTGACTAGCAAAAAGCGAAAAACGCTCGGTTTGTATAGGGAATGATTTGATTGAAAAAATTAAAGAAATCATTTAAAATCTTTGGGTGGAAATTTGATGAATTTAAAAAAATTAAATACTGAGATTAAATCTGATATTCAGAAATTAAAATTTCAATATTATCAAAAATATTTTAATGATAAAAATATTTCTTTAAAATGGAAATTGATAAATTCTCTTTTAAGGAAACCTTTGTTAAATCAATTTAAATTTAGAAAACACAATGATAATTTGATTGAAGTAGAAAATAATGAAAAATGTGTAACTGACTTGTTTAATTTTTTTTTTTTTTCAGATCTATCAATACAAGAATTGTCTTGTGCTGATTCTTGTCTAAATTCTTTTTTATGTATAGATGTTATTGATTTGGATTTGTCTGGTAAAATTGGTCTCTTAAAGAATGTTCATTCAGCTGGTCTAGATAGGTTAACACCAAAGATTCTTAAGGAAAATAAGTCGACTTTCATACCTGTTCGTTTATTTGTTTAATCTTTTCTTAAATGTTGTTTTGTTTCCTACTTGTTTGAAAATTGTTTTTATTTCACCTGTTTTTAAAAAGGGTGATCCTGCACAGCTTGACAATTATAGACCAATTTCTATTATATCTGTAGTATCCAAATTGTTAGAGATGGTGGTTAAAGAGAAAATGATGTCATTTTTATTTAAAAATAATATTTTATTCGGAACATCAATATGGATTTATTTCTGGTAAAAGTATATTGGATACTTTCTATAGTCATGTAAACAATTTGATAACTTCACTAGATAAGGATTTTAAAACTGTTGCTATTTATTTAGACTTGTCTAAGGCATTTGACTAAGTGCTTATATTCATATGGTTTTCATGGTGGATTTATTTCATGGTTTGCGAGTTACTTAAAGGATAGGAAACAAGTAACAAATATTTCTGGTCTTGTTAGCTCTTTTATAACAGTTAACCATGGTGTATCAAGGAACAGTTTTGGGTCCCATTTTATTTATAATTTATATAAATGATTTATTTTCTTTATCTTTAGAATCTAAGATTTATGTTTTTGCAGATGATATTGCTTTATCTTATGCTGAAGTTTCATATAATTTTGTTGAAAAAATAATTAATGATGATTTATTTTTAATTAATAAATAGTTAGTTTTTAATGGTTTATTAATTAATCTGAATAAAACAAAAGCTATTAATTTTTTTTATAAGTCAAATATTCATTCACTTAACATTACTATTTGCAATAAGTATTTTTGACATTGTAATAGCACTTCTACTTGTGCTAACATTTCATTTGTTGATAATATTTACGATCTAGGTGTTTTTATTGACTCCAGGTTATCCTGATCAAACCATATTGACTTTCTTTGTTCTCGTTTATGTAAATTAAATTATGTTTTTCTACTTATCTAAATTTTTTCCTCGGTCAGTTTTGATTACTTTATATATTTCTTCTTATTAAAGCTTATTATGTTATAATATATCAGTTTTGGTGAACTGTTCTACTTTTGCAATGACTTCTTTGTCTGTTTTACAGAATTATACAATGTGTATCATTTTTGGTAGATCACATACCATATCTGTTAGAGATATTTATGAGACTTATTTTTGATATTTATTGTGGAAAATTCATTTGGATACTACATCTTCTGTTGTAAATACTCATTTATCTACTAACTATTAGCTGGCTTTACCTAAGTTTCGTAAAACATCCAGTAGGAAGCAATCTAATTATAATAGTCTTAAATTATTTAATATAAGAGATTGTTCTGTGAATTTAATGAACACTAGTTATTTGATTTTTAAAAAGCATTTATGGCATTGGTTATATTACGCTAAATGTTAGTTTTATATGTTGTTTATAAAAATGTATGTTATGTTGTAATTATTTACTAATGTGGTTGAATTGCCAAATGTAATATCTGTGTGATTTTAATATTTTATGTTATATTTATACTTTTTTGTATTTTATTAAATTCCTCACTCAATATTTTTCTTGTATGGAATTTATCTCATTATATTATACATTTATTGTTTGTTTCATAATAAATAATTAAATTAATTAAATAATAATAATAATTATTATTATTATGATAATGATGTATCAAAAAGGCACTTTATTTACTCAAGAAAACTTTACGTGATATTAACTTTTTACATGATATTAGCTTAGGTTTGATACATAGATTAATGCATGAGGTTACATGATATTTGAATTATGTTTAATACATAGACTAATGTATGAGGTTAGATGGTCATAGTAGGTATTTATTGGTAGATGGAATCCAAGTATTAAAGTTCTGATTAGAAAAAAAAAAAATTATTCAAAAGTTGGAACTCCATCAATTGAGAAATCTTAGATATTATAATAATAAAAAGTTAGGATAAAAAAATATTATGCTAAAGTTAAAATTAGGTAGTGATTATCTGTTAGAAAAAAAGTTTTTATATTGATTGTATATTAATAATTTATAGTTTGACTGTATATACATAGTTTATAGGCTAAGGCATCTTAGTTTATAGGCTAAGGCATCTTTTTAAGGTGCCTTTGAGCCACGAGTTTTTTGTTTTGGTTGCTCTTCAAGTGTTCTTTTATTTTATTGTGATTTTATTATGGCATTGACTGCTACCTTAAAAGTGACCATGTTGCTGCAAATATATGGGGATTTATTATAATTTTATCTCTGTTCTTTATTTGCGTTAATTTGTTGTGAAAGGTGGACGGGTGTTGCCTGGTATCATTACCTATTAGAAAGATGCACCTTGTACACCAATATGCATAGAGTAAAAATGTGGCTGCTCTGATATTAGGTATTAATCTGGTTTAGTTTGTAGTGATAATTTGTGGAATTGTGTTAGGTTTTCTATATGTGGCACACATATTCCTTATATGTTTTAGTGCTGTACACTGGAGGAGCAGGTGTTGTAGAGTTTCCTCTGCTCAGTGGCACAATCTGCAAAAATGATCTATTATCAAGTACATCCTTCGGTGGTAAAGAATAAAAGTTATTGGCATGGCAATCAGTTTCATTT
Organism: Epiperipatus broadwayi; assembly: GCA_028023455.1. Lineage (NCBI taxonomy): Eukaryota > Metazoa > Onychophora > Udeonychophora > Euonychophora > Peripatidae > Epiperipatus > Epiperipatus broadwayi. The sequence continues at coordinate 4,906,784 of JAQFVV010012470.1, forward strand.
TAAGTATACATCCTTCGGTGGTAAAGAATAAAAGTTGTTGGCATGGCAATCAGTTTTATTTTAAGTATAAAGTCAAAAAATTTTGGTTCAAATGACCATCTTTTATATTCTAAGTAATTTTTTATTTGTTATCTCTAAAATTGGTGGAACATTATTTATGTTAATTGTCGTTTGTACAAGCTTGTAGTTGTTCCATTATGTATATTTGTATTTATATTGTTCAGGTATATTTGTTGTTGTTTTGCATTGATATGTCAATTGTGTTATATATGATCCGGTTGGAGTTGGTCGGTCAGTTGGGGTAATTTTTACTAGGTATTTAAGTTTTGGGAATTGCCGGAGAATGGCAATTATATGGTTTTTTTAGTTTCTGCATATAAAAAATATTGATGTTGTGCACTCCAAGTCCATTTTTCATTAGTGGTTGATTTAGTTTTCTTGTTGACATAGCTACTGTTTTCGTGGACCACGGGAGCTGATTACAAATTGTGTTAATTTTCAATTTAAAAGCCTTTGAAAAGGATACAATTGGCAACTAATAAATTATCTTTGTAATGATGAGATGATTTATAAGCTGTACTTTTGAATATATCTACATGTATGTTTTTGATAGGGAGTTCACTATTCGTTTAGTTTCTTCCGTTAGCTTGTTTTGCATTTGAAATCTCATCCCTCTGAGTCCCTTATAAAATGGAAATCCCAGAAATGATGTTGGCTTTGCTTGGTATATGTAGGTGCATGGCTTGCCAGTAAAGAGAGACCAGACTGTTGTCTTTTCTATGTTAAATTTTAGTTTGTATTGTCTTGAATAATCTTGGAGAATCTCTTGCAGTTGAGGAAGCCGTTTTTTTTTTTTTGATAGAAAAACCGTGATGTCATCCATATATGCCAAGCAAGATATTTGTTGTGTTGTACCAGGTATCTGTATTCTGGTAAAGGTTTGTTGTATTTTTGGATAAGAGGGTTAAGATATAGTATGAACAGTCAAGCGCTAATTGTGGGGATTCCTGTGATATTGATTGGGTGGGAGTAAATGATGGGGAGTTTCTTCCATTGAGAATCAGGTTTGCTATTAGATACAAGTGAGTCCTGGGTATACCAGTGTTTTTGAGCATTTCTAACAGTATATGTATGTCTATCAAATCAAACCTTGCCTTTATATCCAATTGTACCGCTATAGGGTCATATTTTTTCGTTTCCTTATTGAGGTTAGAATTGTCTTGGAAAAAAGAACTGCTTGTAATGGTGATTACTTTCTCTTTGCAAATTGAGCTTCTGAAATTAGTGACACTGTATGATTATGGAAAAAATCATAAAAAAAATTATTATTATTATTATTTTTTTTTTTTTTTTTTTTTTTATTATTATTTTTTTTTTTTTTTTTTTATAATATAATATAATAATAAAATAATAATAATAATAATAATAATAAGATGATAACAAAGAAGAAGATGAGATGATGATAAGAATTACATCCACCTGATCATATTTTAAATGTTAGATTTATGTTTTTTCTCACATATCTTGTCTTTATCTTTTTATGGAGAATGGGAGTGAATTATTACAGACTAATAAATTTTTATTGCTGATAATAAAGTTAATGTATTGTTGAAAATAACACCTATGATGATGTATTGTTGAAAATAATATATATAATATTGTAAGATGTTTACATGTCTGGTTCACAATTTTATGTATACTTGATCAGTGGGTTTAAATCCTTGTCTAAAGATCTAACACTTATTTGATGTATCTGAATTGATTAATGAATTATGTGATATCATATACATTCATGTCCATGTGATACACTAAAATGATAGTATGATAGAGAACTGAGGAGCTAATAACATCTGATGAATGAAATTCATTTAAATGCTAGTCATTATAGCCAAATAGCTGAAAGTATTTTGTCATAAATTTACATAGGAAAATTGGGATATTTTGTTTTGTGATTTCTTAGTGTACATTATAAACACTAATCCCATTTGTTATTTTATATGTGTATTTTGAATATTATTAAACTACCTCTTGAGTTATGGAGTGTTAGAAATATGTTATTTGATATACTTGTTAATAAATTTTAATTCATTTATTATTACCATTAGTACTTTTTAATTTTGGCACTACCATCATCATGAGGGAAGATTTAAAGATAATTAAATATTGAGGGAGCCTCACATTTCTTCCTGATCTAACCGGCATTGTGAGAAATATACTCATAGTAGTGGAAAGTGCTATGAAGGACAAGGATTAAAACATCCGCCAGGTAAATTTCAAATTTTATGAATAGAATATTTAATAGCTTTAAATAGAACATATAATAGGGTCATATCGGATCCAAGGCATTAATCCAAAAGCATTCATATTTTATAGATAGAATATTTAATAACTTTAAATAGAACATATAATAGGGTCATATTGGATCCAAGGCATTAATCCAAAAGCATTACTGGTTAGAGGTCATTTATCTACAGATAACTCATACACTGTCTATTTTTAATGAATAATAACACATACTGCTTTTCAGTACTAAATTTGAAGTGCAGTATATTTTCAAATGTAGCTCTGTAAAGATTATGTATATAATAATGATTTTTTTCCCTTTCATTTGTATTTTTAATCCAAATTTGCATACATTTGTTCATCTGTGTAATGAAGCAATTTCTTTTTTCTTTATTACCTAAAGTTGAATGCACTTTGGGTAAAAGTTCATAATCATAGCTCTCTTGAATTAATTATTGTTGCTGGTTTATTTATACCATAATGTAATAATGCATGCATTTTTATTTAAATTAGTTGATTTACATATTCCATTTGCCAACCATAGAAATGTAATAAACAAAAGAGAAAAACACATCTATCAAATGAGTTAATTTAAATAAAAATGCATATATAATTACATTACAGTATAAATAAAGCAGTAGCAGTAATTAATTTAAGAGAGCTATGATTATGGTGAACTTCAATAAAAGTTCACGCAGCTTTAGATTATAAAGAAGAAAGAAACCATTATGCAGATATAACAAATATATGCTAATTTGTGTATATATATATATATGAATTCATAGTATTTCCACACCCTAAAGATAAAATTACTTTTGCGCATCATGGTGTATATGAAATTCCTTGTGGAGTTTGTTTACATTCATACATTAGATATACCAATCATAGAATAAACATATGAAAGGAAAAATATACATTTTGGCAATTGGAGAAAAATCTAATTCATCAACTATTTATTCCCACATTAAATTAACAAACCATGACATCAATTTTAATATAACACATATTTTAGAAAAAATTGAACCATATGACCACAGATTGCTAAGGGAAGCTATAGAGATAGGTCTAAAAGCATAAATGAAAAATGTGAATTAAAGTAAATTAACAATATTTTGCAAGGGTAGCTTACGATCATCCAACCCAACCCTTAAATGTCCACAACTTTGAAACTAAACCCATAAAAAACACAGACTGAGAGGATAATTTAGACATGTGATATCATTATTTTATGGGCAAACAGATGTTTAAAGGTATACACACTTGCAGTTTGCTTTAATACGTATCAAACCGAGATAGTGTTAAAATAAAATAGATATTTCTTTTTTTTTGGAGAATAAAAGCTTAAACAGAGAAACCTTTCATATATATATCTAGACCAATAATGACTTGTTTATTAATGTGCAAATATCACGATGTGAGACAGTAATTCAGTAGACATGATATCAAGTCAATATCTAAGCAACCAAGTGTTAGGAAATGAGAGTAGAATTTTACCACGTAATTTTGCTATGTAATTTAATCCCATAATTTGTTACACAATTTCTATAACAACCATTAATTCGCTCAACAATAGACATATATATAATGATGAAAAAGGAAATAAAAAATGTGAGTATTCTAAACAATGGAAACGAGGTGCAGTATAAAGGAATAAATCCAGTTCATTTCCATTCTTTTTCATTATTTCCAAATGGTATGATAATTTCAAGCAGTAAACATCTGACAGTAGAACATTAGAATGAATAACAAAATGGATGCTGTATTCGGAAATACTATATCTTTTGTGTAAAATTTTCAAGCGTTAGAAGTTGAAGCAAATTGTGATTAATATTTAACCTGGCAAAGATTAACAAACTTTAGCAGCGCAATAAAGGAACTGAAATGATTTTGCATCGATAAACGGAGACAAAATACTGCATTCAATTGAACAGAAAGAGAAAGGAAAGTTTTATCACCAATACATACTTGGAAATGATGAGATAGAATTTTCTTTGGCATAAACTTGCAAAATACCAGGTAATAAGCTGAGTAAAATTTCATTCTACTTTATGAATTATTAAACAATATACACTGGTTAGATAAACAAACCATAGGGATGGAGGAGCTACCTTAATTGCTATAAAGTGTAATGATATAACTCGCTCATACAAATAATGCTTAGAAGTATTTGAATGTATTCAGGAAGAGTGACCTTTGAAATGGAAACAGCCTCATTCAAGCATGTCGCCAGAGAGTTTGGATGAACAATGGAGAATTTGACAGAACGGACTGTATCCATGAGGGACATTAACAGTGAAATTACAGATTTTAATCAGGAAGATTTAAACAAGATCAAAATCATTGTCTTAGATATATATTTTTTGTTTGTAAAATTTTACTTTCATTACTCTCGCACTTGGGAGCTCAGCATGTTTGCAGTCAGAAGAATCCATTGCAATAAGAAGTAATGTAGCATAGGGGAGGGAAGGTTTATTAAGTTAGAAATTTTTGTTTTTGTAAATAAAATTTAGGGCAAACCTCTCTATTGTGACTTCACATTAAGTAATCATCACTTAATATGGAATAAGGTAAGAATTTTAGTACTCTTCCATATTAATTTACACGCACTAGTATAGGACAGAGTTTATGTTATTTGTTTATATTTAACTAACAATTGTTACATTCAGTTTATTCAGTGTGAATGACTAACATTTTTATGTGAAAGTTTTTTCTGTCTACTTTAAGAAACTTGTACATAAGGGGCAGGGTCCCAAAGAAGATTTTCTCCAGCAGAAATTGGATCATAGAACATTGGACATATTGAAATGTAATCTTGGCTTCGCGATCGTTTTTTCTTTTATTTTATTTCTGTATCTTAGGTAATCTTATTGACTTTGTAAATAGGGAGTGTCTTAATGCATATCTATCAGGGGCATGGGTTAGTGTAATGAATAATTTAGTTATTAAAATGGTAGAGATGCATATGGGATACATATAAGCACATCTTTGACTATGTGAATAGAATTTCAATTTTTATCTGTTATTAATAAAAAATTGTTAATGTGTTTTAAATTATGTTGGTCTCTAGTTTATCAAACTCATTCATACATATGCTAATTTACTTAACTAAGAATATATATATGCACACATACTTATTATTATAATATGTATGATGTAACAATAGGATTTGATGTATCTTAAGCAAATAAAAATTTAGTTTCTACAAATTCACCCCTGGAGCTGAAAGCAACATTCTTCTTGGGTTCGATTACTGAGACGTAATGAAATCCGAAAGAGGGGTGAGGTATGGATGAACTAGTCTAAATCGTATCTAGATTTAATGAGTAAACTAAGAGCTAGCCTATTGGAGGTGACTATAATCATTGGTTAGTTACTTCAATGTGTTACTCCTAGCATCCTACTTGAAGACTCTATATCTGTCCATAGTTAGATGTGCTCCCCCTCTTCTGATAGAAAATCCAGACCATTACATCATGGCACAGTCAACTTAAGGGCTCGAAATAGTAGATCTAGAGCATGACAACAGTTTCTAGAGAGATCCAGCCAAAGGACTGGTGAATCAAAAAAAATGAAACTCTACACATCTACAACCCTGATGAATTTATATAAGTAGCAATGGATTGGTACATAAATAGCAATACATTTTTGGAAACATTAAGTATAAGTAGTTGGTGAATGGGAAGTAATAAACAGAGCCATAAATAATTAATTAGTGAATAAAAGCAAGATAAAATAGACTATCTACACCTTCCTTCATATCCAAAATCAATACCCTCTGCACCCGTTTTCTCTGGGGCAGAAAGATGGTGGCCATCAACTTAAAAAGAGCTTGTTTTCCTAAAAACCTCAATGGGCTGGGTCTGTACACCATCAACACTCTTCTGATCCACAAAACTCACATTATCCTGATGCTCATAAGTTATTTTCCTGCTGATCTTGTGCATATCATCATCACTCCCACTGACACTCCTCCTCCCAATAGCAGGCCTAGGTTATGGACCTCATCGCCAACATCCTACAAAAAGCTGGTATTGGTATACCTTCCATGCGCAGCAAATTAAAGTACTGGGAGGTTTTCAATCGGACCCTAGTCTCCTCCATTGTCTCTCCTACATTCCTCAAACTTACTAATGCTCAATTAATCTACAAATTCAAAAGGTGGTCACTCGAGGCAAAGTTCCTTGATTTCCTCCTCAAAATCAATCTTCACTTCCCACCAATCAATTTTTGGTCAACTATAGGGATTTCACAAAGATCTCTCCCCTATACCAGCTCTGTAAAACCGACAATAAAACCCTCCAGCAGTTCCTACTTGAATGTCCCTTTTTGCTTGGAGTGAGACGTGTCATCAACTCCTGCATTTCCTCACAAGAACACCATCTTCAATCTCTGAAGATCCATCGAAACAGGGGTCTTTGCAACTATCAGACTATCAGTTTTCCTCATCTATATACTCTGGCTGCTTTGATGTGCTATTATTTTTGACCAGAAAGTACACTCAGCAAGTCAAAAACTATTGGATCTAACTCATTCTTTCAAAACCAGAGAAACCATATTAGCCCCTCCTCCACTCCTCACAGACACCTGGGGAAATCCCATCCTCTCTGCCTCTGTCACAGGACTCATCCGTATAAGTGTTTGAGATCCATGCCGTCGCTCACTCAATGAGGACATGTATCTCAGACTTGCAACCAGAGACTGTTCTTGGCCTGGACTACATACCCTTTCCATATCCCTTTCTCTTTTTTTTATGTACCCTTCAACTTTCACCATGTTGTTCCTGAATTTCATTTTACCATGTAATCACTTCTTTGTAAACCTTTTTTAACTGTATTTGTATCTGTTTTTTTTTTTGATGAATAAACTTTCATCACAGAGGGGTAAAAAAAAAAAAAAAATTAATAACTGTCATATTTTGTATCCATGCTCTTTATGAATCTATAGAAATTATTTTTCTTAATTTTTTCTCCTTAATAAAATGTTTTAAAGTAATTACATTATTAATATTAATCTCTATATAATGTCCAGTTTCATTTTTGTTAATATATATTTTTCTATTAAATTTTTTTATTTATAACTCATTTGTTACTAATTATTAAGGTATTGGCAATCTATTTAGAATAATGTATTATTTTAATTTCCAATTTATTTATAAATATTGAAGACATTAACTCATTAATTCCTCAACCCAATATTGTATACTGTATATACAATTATTGTTGTTATATAAAGTAGAAATAAAACAAACTAACTCCTTCTTTTTAAAACTTGTTTTTTATATGACTATTACATGGAAAAAAATATCCATGTAATAGCCATATAAAAAACAAGTTTTAAAAAGGAATTAGTTTGTTTTATTTCTATTTTGGATTTTATGAACTATTTTGAAAAGAAGAACTATGTGCTGAATATATGAAATTATTTGTTATATAAAGATGTTTTATTTTATACTCTATTGTCTAATTTATTTAGATTAATTGTTAAAGATCTTTAGAAAAATTCAAATTTTATTTAAACTTTTCAAATACATTTAACTGTTAATAATAGCATACAGGTTAGAATATAACACAATGTTTCGAATGATATTATTTTCCTCTTTTTTTTTAGATGTTACTGGCCTGACCAGTGACAGTACTAGCATGGGAATTGAACCTGGACTTTTACATTCATGAATATTGAATTTAAGATGGTGTTCTAACCAACTGAATCATCCTGCCACAAATTTATCTTTGAGGGTTCTGCTTTCTCCACTTTTACGTGAGAGCAAGATAATTGGTTAGAACATCATTTTAAATTTAATATTCATGAATCCAAAGATCCAGGTTTGATTCTGATGCTAGTAACTCATTACTGGCCAAGCTAGCAACACCTAAAAAAGAAAGAATAATAAAACTGAAAATGTTTCGTTATAGCCTAACCTGGGTGATATTTCTAACAGTTGAAAGTATTTGAACAATTTAAATGAAGTTTGAATTTTTCTAAAGACATTTAACAATTAATATTAGATATAGAAAACAGTACAACATAATTATTACTAAGATACAAAATTCTTTTTTACTCTTTTAAGATTTTTGTAACTTTATAAATTTTACTTCTTTCTGCCTGCTGGTTGAAAGTGCTAAGCTATAGCTAATTTGTAATATTGTTAATCTTTCCTTTGTAACGCACTATGCTCTCTATTGAATTATTAAGATTTTTAATGGAAAGTTACAAAAACCTCTCTTAAGACTTTTCATAGAAAGTTTTAAAAGTGAAGAAAATATAAGTGTCACTTTTTCAACTTTAGCAAAATCCTAAGTAAAAAAAAAAAAGATATGTTTACACTATCTTTGAATTATAAAAATTAAGAGAGAAGATATGGTTATTATTGTTTTTTCTTAAAATAAGAATGTGGATTCAAAACTTAAAAAAAAAAAAAAACTATCCTTGCAGAAAATATTTTATTAGAATCATGATTTGATAATGATAGATCCCCTCCCCCCAAATCACAGTTTAAAAAATAATTGATGTATATTTTTATATCATTATGTTTCCCCCCAAATCACAGTTTAAAAAATAATTGATGTATATTTTTATATCATTATGTTTCTATAGTTTTGAATCTGGACCAAAGAAAAGGAATGATGGCTAATGAAAAATAATATGTGCATATCCACCCAATCAAGTATTTGTTGTATATATAATTATAATATATATATATATATATATATATATATATATATATTATACTTTATGGACTGATCATTTTTAATTATAAACTTCTAAGTCATGTAATAAAAATAATAACCCAAATCAAAGAAAATTGAACTAAATAAAAAGAAATTCCTAAAAAATAAAGATCTATATTTCAATTAATGGACAGGACCTTTATTAAGTTTCCAAAAAACAAAGTTGTTTTTCTGTTTGGAAATTTCCGAGAATAGCAACTCTATGAGGTTATATGATTTTGTAGCCGTTTTATTTTATTTTTATGTTGTTGTGATTGTGTGTGTATATATATACAATTAAACACCATATAAGTATGTGCTAACCTTATTTTCATTTGCCCTTTATAGAAAATTTTCCCAGTGTTTCAAGTTAGTTTCATCAAATGTTGCATTTGAAATATCGGAAAATTTCTTTAGAGGTCATGGGTAAATAAGGTTAGCCATACAATATATATATATATATAATAGCAATTACCAAAATAATTTACTAATGTTTTTCTTCTAATTCTTAACATCAATTAAAATAATATGAAAACCTGTAGTGCATTAATCTACCATACCCATAAGCTGAGTTTAAACTTGGGTCTGGAAATAACTTTGATTTAAAAAAATCATCTTCTAACCAAGCTTGTTATTTTTTCTTTAAGATAGTCATCCTTTAATTAACCCAAAATAACTATCCAATATTGATCAGTAAATGGATATTATTAATTAGGAATTAAGATAAGAATGTAAAAGCATTCAAATTCTTTATCACTTAGCAATTGAAAGGCATTGTGCAAATGCCTTCTCTTTCAATGATGGTCTAAGAGGCTTACAGTGAACTATTTAAAGATTTTTTATCTTTTTTTAAAGCAATAATCATCAAATTGTATTTGGAAATATTTTTTTGTACACATGTCATATGAATCCAATATTAAAAGTAAAAAGGGCAAAAGGATGCTTTTATTTTATGAAATTGTTCAATATGCCTACCAGCATTCTCAATTCTTAAATTTATATATTTTATCAAATCAGTAAACACACAGTCAATAATCTAAGGAATAATAACATGTGCTTCAATTAATATACTGTCATTTAATTTTTTTACTACACCTTGAAAGAACCTAGGGATAAAAATCTAGTGATATGATATCCTGTCTTTTCTTTGTCATTCCACTGGCTTCTTGACATCCTATCTATTGATCAGGAAATATTTAATCTAGAAATACTTTTAGTTTGATGTTGCAATATGCAGGAATGCTGACTTTCTGAGATCATGAGGGGGTCATTATTGAGACTGTAGGAAATTCTTTTCATCAAGAATACATGGTTTATCATATTTATTTTTCTTTTAAAAGTTTGCAAAAGTCTTCTAGCATAAACGTCTGTTATCCATCTGTGATCTGGATGCAATGAATTGAATTTTGCATCAGTTTCTTTTTGATTTTAGGTTGTTATGAGCAAGATTATTTGAATTAATGCTTAATCAGTTTTATCATTGATCTGCAAATCTATGCATTATTTCTAGGCTGCTTGGTTTGTGGAATATTATATATCAGCATCTGTGTGGAGAGATCAAAACATTTCCAGAATCATCACTATATGTTATACTAGCAATTTTTCTGTAAAATGTTATGCCTTAAGTTTTTTTTGGATTAAAAAAAAAAAGAGTGAAATATGATTGTGTTTATCATATAGTTATGAAAAGATCAATTGATGCTTATATGTAAAGTCAAAAACAGAGCGTAACACTTTTCTTCTATTGCTTACCTATATTTTTTTGAATGAAAAATGACCCAAGCTGTCTTCTCTTCAACTATACATAATGGTGGTCTCACTTCCTGTAAGAATATCAATATGGAAAGATGTATCATATTATATATATTTTTTATTTTTATAATCAGTCTGTTAACATTCATCTGACCAGCTTAGATTAACCTGGGGATTTTACACTCTAGTTAAGAGTAGCTAGATACCCATTTACTGATCCCTACTGGATGGCTAACTGGATTAGCTCTACCTGGAAGAAAATTCCTAATTCTGCTATAGGTCTAAAAAAATGTCAACGTTCCCTATCATATCCTACTCGCGTTATTACTCAGGAATAAAGTAAAAGTGAAATGCAAGTATCAACTTATATCAATCCATGTGACTGAAATGAATAAAGTTAAAATGGAAACCATTTATATGCAGATATTAACATGACTGAACCCCGTTGCTAAGGAAAACAACTTTTTTTCACATATATAATGCTTTAATAACAATGCCTCTATTTAAAAACCGGTTGTATGTAATTTTTCTTTTTTTTTTAATTAATTATTTTATTGTTTAACAAACATCAACAGTTTCAATGCTGAAATGTATTATTAGCCACACAGACCGAAATATTGTTTGTAGAAGTTGATCCAAAGCCATTTAAAAAAGAATAGTTTTTTTAATCGTAGGTTTTTAAATCAAAATAGTTAAGTTTAATTTTTTAATTAATTCATAAAGCTCGGCTGCACAAAAAATATGCTTGAAATTTCTCTCCAGTAGCTTTCCCATAAAGTTACGGTTAAGACAACAAATGGTTATTGTGCTATGACTTGATACAGGTATAGTTATAACAATGGAAGAGAATTTAAATTTTATTAAAAGTAAATACCGTAATAGTTTGTTTTCAATATACTGTATTGATTTTTTTCCAACTCTTGTAAAAGTTTGTGTTATTAACTTCGGAGTAGCGAAAAGTTGGAATAACACACTTGCAATTAATATGATTTATTCCTGATTTATTTAAAATCTATTAGTAATTGGCTTTCACCAATTTTTTTTTTCTTTTTTATCTTGTTGTTTGATGTTTTTACAAACTTAAAGATTTTCAATGAAATGGAAGGCTGAAGAGTTGTGAGTTGGAATAGTTTGAAGCCTGTCCATTAAAGTATGAAGATTGGCTACCGTAATATAAAGCTGAGCACTTATTATATATATGTGTGAGAATAGTAATCTAGACCAACTGATGATTGCTGGTTTAACATGAAATACGAATATTGGTGATTATTATCTTTTCAACATGTGTGTGATCAGATGGGTCAGCAATATGAGATGGCACTGAGAGTAGTGGGTCGCGTGAAAGTCTGAGTTCGAATCCCGCCTATATTACATATATAAATGCAGGTTTAAGCTTGTACAATGTATTAAACTTAAAGGTTGTAAAATGATCTATTTTGACAATTAGTTGAGCCTAACTTCTATCAGAGTAAAGAAAAAATAATTTTTACTATGTTAAAAGGTTTGGTTAAATATAGACTCTAAACTGCTCTGCGTGATTCAGCGTAGTTGGTAGAGCGTCCGACTTGGAATCGATTTTATCACTCGCAGGTCTGGTTCTCGAACTTCATATGAACTACCGAGCAATAAAGGCATTTGGCTTTTTTTTTTTCTTTAGACTTGTCTAGCTTCTTGTGATTTTTATTTCTGGAGTTCTAAAAAATAAAGTTTTTTTTTTAAAAAACGACGCATGCATATTGGAATGTTTTCCTGAAGGTTTGTGATGATGGTGTTCTAGGTATATTTTTATATTGGACTATTTCCATCACTTAATATGAGTACCGAATGTCTTTACAAAAATTTAATTTTATTTAAATATTCCAAATACATTCAACTATTAGTAATAACAACAGGTTAGTATATACGCAACGTTTCGAGAGGTATTATTCTCCCCTCTTCTTTAGTTGTTGCTGGCCTAACCAGTGACAGTACTAGCATGGGATTCGAACCTGGACCCTTAGATTCTTGAGTATTGAATTTTAAGGTAACATTCTAACCAACAGTCATCCTGCAAAGAGGGGAGAATAATATCTCTCGAAAGGTTGTGCATATACTAATCTGTTTGATTTGCTATTACTAACAGTTGAATGTATCTGGATATTTAAATAAAGTTAAATATTTCTAAAGACATTCAATACTCATATTAGATGATAGAAATAGTCCAATATAAAAATACAACATTATATTGGAATGTCTGAAAAGTAATATGCCTTAAGAGATTATCAACATCTCAACTTCAAAGTCAGCATTCTTTAATTTTGATTACTACTGAACAATAAAATATTACCTTCAACACAATATTTAAAGTAAATAAACATTGTTTGGATCATTATCATAATTTATCCTACTTTTGTTGAAACCTTTTAATTAATAATATATTTTTTTCAACTTCTTATGGAGTTTTTTTCTTCTTCTGCACAACCCCTTACAAAAATTACTTTTTTGAAAAACAAATATTTCTTAATTCGGTTCTTTAGTATTTTCCAACCAATGACCTATTACCCTGAAGCCATATCAGTCACCGACGACTCCAGACATTGTATTATTCTTGTAGCTGTAATTTTTATGATTGCGGATGAATTTACAAATAAAATTAATTGTACTTTTTATAATTGCAGAAGAATTTACAAAATAATATACATCGAAATGACATTATTTATTGTAAACAAAAATGAAAATTACTTACAAATAGCGTTCATTGCGGTGGACTGGTAGCAAAATCACAAAAGACAGACAAATTACAAAATTTTCCAAAGCTCTCTCCAATTTTTTAAATCTCGCAGGTCAAAAAAATCCAAAAATTGACTTTCCCATGGATTATTCATTCCAGTGTCTTGGTTGCCATGACAGTGTTGTCACGTTATCATCGACGACGTCTACCGTATTATTTTATGCAAGATCACAACTATAGACTCCAGTCTGCTAAGTGTGTCTCCATCATTGGTTTCTCAAGACCATCTTTGCATACATTCAAGCAAATATTTTCATACTGAAAAAAAAAAAGAGAATAGATAATAAAATTGCTTTATAGTTAATAATAATTGAAAGGCTTTATTGCACTGAAGTTTGAGAGCTAGAGGTACTAGAACTAGAATCACTCAGAGGATCTTCATTTTAGAGTCTGACATTCTACCACTGCACTAAACCACTATGCGGGTACTATGTAGTTAAAGGTAGAAATATGGTTATATCTCCACACAGTTCTGTTGCCACAGTTACTGCAAAGTGGTGCTCATTACCATGGTAATCCATGCTAATATAAGTAACAACTCGTTCATTCAATATACAGAATGTTTATTATAGTAAATAGAGAGATTTAAACCTTAGGATTTTCAATTTATATTCCTCCTCCACTCTATCTCAAACAACCGATACACGTGGCCACACCCATGTGAAAAAGATAAATGATCTTCAATATACATATTTCACGCTGAACTAGCATTCATCAGTTGGTCTAGATCATAATCTCCCACAACATATATACAATTAGTGCTCAGCTTATATTAAGATAGCAATTCCTTAATCTTTAATGGACAGGCTTCAGTTTTCTCACCCTTCCAACAGTTCAACCATCTATTTTATTGAAAAATCAATGATGGAATGCTCAAAGATCTTGGATGTTTGAGATAGAATGGAGGATGAATATAAACTGAAAATCCTAAGTTCAAATCCCTCTATTTATTATAGTAAGCATTCGGTATATTGAATGAATAGGCTAATTACATATTGCCTTGGAAATACATTACATCATAGTATAAGTCCAGCCTATCCCTCTTCTATTAATATAAATGATTATTAGTCTGATAATATGAGGGGTTAGCCCCAAGGACTTTGAGCATTTCATCAAATGGATGGTTGAATTGTTGGAAGATAAGAAGATTGAAACCTGTTCGTTAAAATTTGAGGAATTGTTATTTTAATATAAGCTGAGCACTGATTGTATATATGTGTAGAAGATTATGATCTGGCCCAACTGATGAGTGCTGGTTCAGCATGAAATATGTATATTTTGGAGGTAATTAATTTTTTTCACTTGTGTGTATTAATTGTTTGAGATAGAGTGAAGATGAATATGGACTGGAAATCCTAAGTTCAAATCCCTCTATTTACGTAAGTAACCTAATAAAGATTTAAAAAATGAAAAAAAAAAGATTACAGATGAGTCAAAAACAAAACAGTCTTCAGTGAACCAATATATTAATCTACAAGGCAGCAGATTATACTTTTTGTTAGGGCCCTCTTATTGATTATTTTCAATTCATTGGATGAGTGAATGACAGCCTTTCCATAGCCTATTCTGCAAATAGCAAGCATTAGCTTATGAAATGAATTATTTTTTCATGAAAACCAGACTTGTTGAACTTCTGATTTATGAAAAATATATAATAAACCTTATTAATATGAACTGTAGTGGCATTTTGGAGGATAACCATTATGACTATAGAAGTGACAATCCTAAGTTCTGGCAATAAAAAATGACTCTATGGTGTTGACAATCTTGGATCACCTCGAGAGTCAGGTATATTCTGTTTAGAGCAATCTTCAAAATACAATTGTTTTAACTTAACATTGAAAATATATCAAACTCAATATTGGAAATCTATGAATTACTTGGTCAATTCAGCATTGATGTAATTGCACACCATGTTTGACTACGTTTGTTTCAAATCATCTTGTAAAGTAAAGAACGTCAGTTGAAGATAATTCAAATGATTTTTGCAATTGCTATTAGGGTAGATAATTGCAGCATTTACAAAATTTTCAATACAAGTTGGCTCTGCCCTCTTCCAGATATTCTTATATCTTCTATAAGATGAAGATCAAATAGATCATCAACTTTGAGAAGGTATGAACTTAAATGGCATGTACTTACATTGTAATATCAAACAAGGATTATTATATCTTTTGTAAAATGAAGATCAAACAGATCATCAACTTTGAGAAAGAATGAACTTAAATGGCATATCCTTAATTGTAATATCAAACAAGGATGAACATTGCATTCAGGCAGACTGGAGAACATAAACAATTTCTGATTTTCATTTTGTTTCAACAAAAAATGGTTCATCATTACTTTCTGAATTACTGATATTGGATGATTTCCCTCATAACCATCAAAATCAAGACAAATGACAGTTGGAATCCATTATCCTATAGTTGAAAATTATCTTAAGAAAAGTTAATTGGAGCCAAAATGTTTGAGAAATATATTAATAGAATCTCTCCAATTCCCTGTTATTATGATAGATTTAACAAACTCATAATGACGGCTTACAGAGTTTATTCCTCATGGATATAGAAAGTAATTCATTCCAAGTTGGAACAAAGCCCGTAGTACTCTTTGTATTCAATTTTTTCTATCAAAGATCCAGAAATTGTTAATAAACTTTTTAAAATCACTAAATGATGCCAGAAAAGAAAAGTGAATAGATATATGTCGAAGCTAAAATTAATCTAGTCATAAGATCTAATGAATTTTAAGTAAGTTTGGTAGATATTAAATTTATCTCTAAAAGAACTATTCTGATCATTGCTAATCAGGTTACTAATCTGACTTCTAAACCTAAAATTGATAGAAATGAAAAAAAGCATCATTTGAGCAATATTCTGACCTATGGACAGATGCAGAAAACAATCTCATAACAGATTCATCTATTTCTTCATTTTATTCTGTTAATTGCCTTTAAACTTTAATTCTATACATCACTTCCCATCTTTTGTATCATTCAACAAGGACAGTCTTTTTCATCATTTCTTCTTGTTTCTTTTTCCATCTGTAATTTTCTCAAGCCTTTAAACTTTAATTCTATACATCACTTCCCATCTTTTGTATCATTCAGCAAGGACAGTCTTTTTTATCCTTTCTTCTTGTTTCTTTTTCCATCTGTAATTTTCTCAAGTCTTTAAACTTTAATTCTATACATCACTTCCCATCTTTTGTATCATTCAGCAAGGACAGTCTTTTTCATCCTTTCTTCTTGTTTCTTTTTCCATCTGTAATTTTCTCAATCAATTTTCTTTTTTTTTTATTCCGAAATTTATCCAACTAATTTCTTCATTCTTCTCCATGTCCACATCTCAAAGGCCTCCAATCTGTTCATAATTCTTTTACTCATTGTCCACATTTCGCAACCATAAAGTAATATACTTTTACATATAGCAATTTTTTTTCTTAATTCTCATTTCAAAAATTCACAAAATATTTTCTTAATCAATCTGACATCATTCTGATAAAATCAATAGTTGTTGGTGAACTTGTCCTGGCTATTTTAAGCTAGGAAAGATTTGTAAGCAGATAACTTACTTCAATATTAGATAGTAAGTTTAGCCTCAGGCTGACCAATCCCAAGCCTCTTAGAAAAAAATCCTTGCTTGATCTAGATTCAAACTCATGTCGTAAGCATAGTAGATGGATACATTATCATAGTACTATTCCCATTGCATGTATTTATGTATAGATTCGTTACAAAAGGTAAATAATTATTTTTTACAAAAAGTAATTAGCATTTTTCAATTGTGGAAAAAAGGGGAGGGGGGCATTGTCATTATCTTGTTTGAAACATGATAAACTGTAATATACTTTTTTTGTGTATATATTTAAACACTTGAGGTGATGTTTTTAAAGAAAATATTATTTTCTATATTATTAGTTTTAATTTAATTAATCTCTTACGTATTCGGACTTTTGTTTGTTTATTTAAATAAAATAACCGATCATAAGAGATTAGATAAGATTACAAAAAAATGTTATTCAGTTGTGCACATAAAATACACATAATTGTAATTTAAAATAACAGACGCACTTATAATTGCGAAGAATAAAATTATTTTTGAAGTTAAATTATTCTCAAAATAAGATGTTCTCCACAAAATATTTTTAATAGATAGATTGTTTCATGAATATAATATTAATTAAAAAAAAAAACTTCTTTATTTTGATCTTATTGGCGTAGAAAAATTATTGGAGTGTTTCTTAGCTGAAGAACTGAATAGAGCGTTTGTACTAAAAAACAAGAACCCCTATTTGCATTGCATTAGCAAAGCTATTCATACTTTTATCTTAAATGGTTATAATCTTGAAAATATAAAGTAGTTTAAATACCTTGATAGTTTTGTAAGCAGAAAAGTGAACTTTAGGTATAACACACACACCAATGTGTTGCTGCTGCTTTTAATAAGCTAAATTATAAAATATTTCATCACAGGGAAATAATTATTACATCTAAATTAACTATATAGAGAACTTTATTTTATTGCATGGAAGTGAGACTTGGACACTATTTCATTAAGGATGCTTATTAATAAACTATACAGGCTTAAACCTGCATATATGTATATATATAATGTATGCTTCGAACATATTTTTACACGACCCTCAAATCTCCTTGCCATCTCATATTGCTGACCCACCTGATCACACACATGTTGAAAAGATAAATAATCACCAATCAACGTATTCCGTGCTAAACGAGCACTCATCAGTTGGTCCAGATTACTATCTCCATATATATATATATATATATATATATATGGGCGTGTGTGTGTGTGTAGAGATAGTAATCTGGACCAACTGATCAGTGCTTGTTTAGCACAAAGTACGTATGTTGGTGATTATTTATCTTTTCAACATGTGTGTGATCAGGTGGTCAGCAATATGAGATGGCAAGGAGATTTGAGGGTCATGTGAAAGTCTAAGTTCGAATCCAGTATTAAGGATGTTTGTAAAATTTTAAAACACAATGGCAAGATCATAACACCAATCACTATGTTCTTCAGCTTGCTGGATGTGATACTATAGAATCCACTATTATCAAATCACATACATACCTTCTTTGGATTGGACATGTAAAATGAATGAACAATTCAAGATTTCCTAAAAGGATGTTTTACGGTGAACTTGAACATGGTTTTCATAAGAGAGGTAGACCATGTCTACATTATAAAGATTATTTCAAAGACATTCTAAAGAAGTGGACTGTCAATTGTTCCCTTTGGAAAAATATGGCCGGAAATAAAATACACTGGAAAGCTACAATTAGACATGGTATTGAAGTATTTCAGAAAGAAACCTTTTCTGCTGAAAAAATTAAGACAACATCGTAAAATATCAAGTTAACCGAAAAATGAATGCTTATAGGTTTGTATATAGTTATCACAAACTCGTTTCTAGATCACCTTTCCTCTCTTTTTCATTCCTTTTCTTTTTTCTTGGAATTAGAATGGCCATAATCATTTGCAAGAGGGTATTTATTCTTATTATTACATACTTGTACTTATAAAAAAAAGTTACATTTGCAGTGTAAATGTATGTATTGTACCATTTATTTATATATGGTACAAATATATTGGCATTTGTTAAAAGCTAAAAAAAAAAAAGGAAATTTAAAGATCTTTTAAATTAATGCATTTAAAAAAATTTTTTTGTTTGTGTAATTTTTTTTTTAAAACGTACAATGAAAATGTAAATTTTTTGTTCATATTTTTTTTTATGTATTTAAAAATAAAAGTTAAAATTGGAAGGAATAAGACACGCAGATTACTAATCCAGATAAACTAAAGGAAAGAGAATTCCACACGCAGATTACAATCGGTAAATCCTTTTTGGAAGCTAATTAAAGATGGCAGAAAGACTTTATAAAAAGGAGAACTTTGTAACAGAAAAATACAAAATAAATGTATAAGATTATAAACCAAAGGATCATGAAGACAAAAGTATGTGCAGAAGTCTGAAAACTGGACCAGGAGTATAAAAGGAAGAAACCAGTTGAATCAGGATCTTGTCTGTTTTTTTTTTTTTTTGGTTGGTCCTGGATTATGAAAGATCCAGGACCACTCTACGCTGAAATAATACTTCATGCTGGAGTGGACAGGCTTTTTCTCACATTGTTCATGAAGACATCCACTAGAAATGCTTTCGTGACTAGCCTTTAGGACAGACTAAGAACAAATTAAAACTAATGGCCACAGCTCATTCTACCTCATGAAAAACCATGCATGGTAATCAACCGTCTACTGAAATTTGCTAAACTTATCGGTAAGCTATGATTAATTATTACCAATTGTGACTAAATTAAGCTTATAATATGCTAGTAATAGAGACATTTGCGGATTTATCATCCAAAGAACTTTATGGAAGAAACTTAAATTAACTTTAAAATTGTTAAACTGTTTTAATTAATTGATTCATATCTGGATTAGCGTGCATGTATTCTTTCCAACTTATTAGTGATTTGTGTTTTTAATATTTTAATTTGTCAGAATAAAATATTTATTTCTAATATCAACTATTCATTGTGCATTATTAATGATAGTTATTAAATTTATTAATGTTACTTTATTAGGATTTGAGTGTATAATTTACTTTTGCCAATATTTGTTGATTAAGCCCTGGGAATAATACTCTCTAAAAAAATAAAGTTACGGGAAATCATAACCCCGATCTTTTAGTTACTTGCGTGAAAATTATGGGATACAAGGAAATGATGTGATGTGATGTACTGGGGCTTCTCCTTAAACGAAGTCAAGAATATCTCAGCAATTATGCCCAGATAAACCTGTTAGCCACTTTATTTTCATTCTTCATTCTAAATTTTCTCATATTCTGTTCCATTCCATTTCCACACCATAATCTTTGTCAACTCTATAGCCTTTATATCTAAATCCCCCTTAACTTTTCCCAAACCCAGCATAAAAACCAATAATTCACTTTCTGTATAATCACTTTTTTCATATTTATTCTTCCATAACTTCATTATATGTACCGTTTCTGTTTTCAAGCATTTACATTCAATTAACAAATGCCTAATATTTTCTATTCCTTCCTTATATAATTTACAAAATAAATCACCCATATTTTTCCATTTACATGTATATTCTTTTGTAGCTAAAGATCCCATTCGAACCTTAAACAATAAACTACTTTTCTTACTATTATCATATATTAACTCACACCTAATATTCTGTTTATTTCTGTATATATTTAAACTCCTTTTACTCTCCATACTATTTTTCCATCTCTTAACTCCCTATTCTTTATTAATAAACCTATTCTTTTATACCATTCCTTACTACTACAACACTCAACAATCCTCTTAATACAATCATCACATCTTTTGTATAAATATACTGATATAAATTCTTTATCCAAATCTTTTGCATACCGCATTACCTTTCTCACCCATCTTGTTATCTGCCCTTTACTCATAACCCAATTAAATATACTATTTTAACTATTCTTTTATTATCCATAAACTGCAATCTATCAAACATTTTCATTTTATTTTTTGCATCTCTCATGCAATCTACCAAACATTTTCATTTTATTTTTTGCATCTCTCATATGAAAACTTGACCATCCCATTTCTCCTTGAATTGCTGTCCTTAGTGTCTATTGACTATGGCGCCCTCTTATAAATTAAAACTAACTTCGTTGGCAATTCCTGTCATAATAATTAGTAGACCAGTTAATCAGGAAATATAGCTATGGTTTTTTTTTTTTTTAGAAATATGAGTGAAATATTTTTGTCTTTCATAGCTTGCTAACTTTCACTTCATAGTGTGTAAAAAAAGGCCTATCAGAATCTAATAAAACGTTAAAGTATATATTATTTCAAATCAATTTTTTAAGATTTTGGCATAAGGATTCTGTTCTTTGTTTAGTTTTTCATGATCCTTTGATGACGCCTTTACTATTGTGGTGTTGGAATCTACCAACTGATTGCTGATGAGGCTCCCCCACTTCCCCCCCCCCCCTATCAATCTTTCTAGTAGTATACTTCATGAGATTAGATGACGATTATTCTGAAAATAGTTTCAGATTTTGTAAATTATTGGCATGAATTTGTGATGCACACACACAGCTATTTTTAATTTTCAGAAATTTAAGTTTATCACCAGTATTACAATAATAACATTGCAAATTAGATCATCTCTGAATATACTCTATATAATTTAGGATATTTTTGTGTTTGGACTTTCACAGTTTCTATTAGCAGTGGTCTGTCATCAGATAAATAATCTAATGAATATTTAACTATTATGAAAGTCAGTCTTCCTTAATTCTTTCATTGCAGATGGCATCACTTGATGGGCCATTTATATTTTTTATTCAAATCACACTATTTAAAAGTGAAATTGTTACTAATCACACAATCTTATAAAAGTTTTATTTTTCACTTATCATGTTGCAATATGAACTTAGTTATGCAATGAAAGGATTAATGATTTTATAGAACTTTCCATTTAAATATTGTTTTTCTATTTCTTTGAATTAAAATTGGCAAATTAAATGTTTGAAATAAAATGTATCAGGCAATCTTTTTTTTTTTAATCTTTAATATTAAAAAAATAATAATTCATGCATTTTCATGCATCTTTTGGATGTTATTTTTAATCTGCTATTAGAAATAATTATTTCAATATATGATATAAATTGATAAACTTTTCCTAAATGAATTGTAATTAAATTCTAAGCGCTAGGAAAACTAAATAAGAAAAACTTCAGTGCAAGTGCATCTTAAAATTTGAGCTAAGTGCTTTTGATATCTTGGTTGTGATATCATATTCATAGCAATGGGTAGTGGAAAGAAGGGTGGTGGATATAAATAGGATTGAAATTAAATTGAGAGACTGCAAACCTCTCGCGCTTTTTACTATTCAACAGCCAATCAGATCGTAAATACAAGACAAAATTTAACAAGAAGAGGGCGGTCCACCCTACTCTTTACTTGTCTTTCTATATATCCAAGCCAGTCTGAAGTATTTAGATTTTTGCCCTCTTCTTGTTAAATTCTCTGTCTTGTATTTACGATCTGATAAGCTGTTGAATAGTAATAAGCGTGAGAGGTTTGCAGTCTCTCAATTTAATTTCAATACTGTTTGCACTTTGTAAAATAAATATTATAAATAGGATGTAAATTTATGTAAATATATCCAAATAAATTAGATAGCTCACTTTTTAGAGAGGGGGAAGCAGGACTACTTTTTATTTATGGAATTGAAGTTATTGGTGATGAATCATGCCTTCTTTATTTTGCGCTTGGAGTTGTTTCATTCATTACACATGCCACTGCCTGATATAGGCTTATATATGTGGCTAAGTGTGTTTTGATGCTGCAGAAATATGGATTTGGATTGCTTTTGGTTCTTTTGTAAATATATGGATGTTGGGACTGTATTGTTGCAAAGCTGGTGGGCGATTCTCCATAGTAGACTGCATTACAGCTGGCTTGAGGGTATATAATCTTGTAAAACAGTGGGGAGATGAGGGTGTTCAGTGGGGTGTTTATCTTTGGAGTAGTTGAAAACCTGTTTATAGAGGGTGAAATGTTAAAGCTGACCATATATGACACTAAACATGTTTTGTTTATGTTCCTGGAGATTTTATGATATAAGGGAGTAATAGTATATATATATATTTAAAGTTTAAAATATATGTATAAATGGAATTGGTATTTATTATTACAAAATGGTAAACAATTTTACAATTTTCTCTGCTTTTTTATTGAAATTTCTTCAGTTTCCTAAATGATTATTTGGATGACAGTTATATTTTATATATTTCATTATTTTCTGCTTAATATATAGAATAAGATATCATCAAAAATGGAAATAAAGAAAATTCAGTATGGTGTTTTTTTTTTCATATAAATTTATAACAAAGTAATGTAAATATTAATATATAATAGTGATTGCAAAAGATATATATTATAATTATATAGAAAAGCCTTTTTTTTTGGTATATAATTTTGTGTCCTCTTCATTGTTAAAACAGATAATGTTTAGCATTGAAATGGACATAAAATTATGTACCAAAAAAAAAACTTTTCTGTATAATTGTAAATATCATTAAAAACTAGTCAACACTTAGACAATCCCAATATCAATCAACAATTTCAAACTGTTCTCAAGGCAACCTCCTTTTAACAATAAGGTGGATTTCCCCATTACAAACAGCAATTATAATTTTCAAATACAAAAGTATTACTTAAATAATAAGTATAATAATGCTCAAGGCTAAATTATTGTTAAAAAGATGTTGCCTTGACAGCAGTTTGAAATTGTTGATTGTCATTGATATTGAGATTGTCTAAGTGTTGACTGGTTTTAATAATTACTTATAAATCCATTTAGCCTTCAGCATTATTA